>AWYF02002840.1:0-22763 GCA_000504405.2 Mycosphaerella sp. Ston1
GAGGAGGAGGAGGAGGAGGAGAGGGCTACGTGTTGAAAGCGGACATTTACGCGCTACCGCGCGAGGTCACGTTATTTGTGTTTTTTTTGGACCAATCAAAAGTTGGCTTGGCACTACTCGAGTTGAGTCCAATTTGTCCGGTAGTATAGACCTTACGGTCCGATTACCTGGCACCTCGACGCGGTGACGTACCTACAGATACGTCCAGGGATTGACATGTGAAGACCGTGCATTCTTTTCTTGGCTGCGAACGACATCAACAACAACATGCACAACAACAACAACAACCACAAGCGCGAAGGTGACGGACTGAGACTCGAGAATATTGTACACTCGCTATCTAGGTCCTCTCGAAACAACAATAAGGAGACGAGAACGCAGTCCTCATATGGTCCTGGTAGACCTGCAAGATAATGCCATTGGCACGAATATATGTACAGTATGCTACGTCGAACCGCAGGCGGCTGGCTGGCAGCAGGACTGCACAGGAGGCAATTTGCTCCAGCCGCACCAATCTGGCTTTGGTCCGGAGAGTCTTCTCGGCAGCAACCTGCCATCTTATCAAGCAGGTCATACGCAAAAATGACTGCTCCTTACCCTGTCATCAGCACCAATGCTGATCGAACATACGAGGTCGATGTGTCTGTCTCCCGTGCGACGCTTGCTCTGCACTAACACCAGATAGAATGCCATCGCAATAATGGAACACCGTAGGCTTCCCAACAGAACGGGGCTGAACCCAGTAGACCAATCGAAACCTGGATTCGCCCGCCAGTCACCTACTGCTCGCGGAGCTCCGAGCCTACTTGGCATGGCAGAGTGGCTGGCGGCGCTGGGCCATAATGTACAGTGGGCGCTCATATGCCTCGTCCTTCGACGTACTGATGAGTAGCAGGAAGATGACATCAACGCACTGAACATCATTCACATCGCGGGCACAAAAGGCAAAGGAAGTACTTGCTCCTTCACAGAATCGTTGTTGCGTGCGCATGCAAAACGAACACAATTTCCCCAGAAGATCGGACTGTATACATCACCTCACCTGCTCCGCCCAGAGGAACGTATACGCATCAATTTCGGACCTCTAGAGCGAGATGTGCTGGCCCGCTACTTCTTCGAAGTCTACGACAAGTTACCACAGCTAGCGATGCCCCCCGATTCAAGCAAATCACCGGTGGAACGCGGGCCTCGCTTTCTACAATTATGGGCTCTGCTCGCGTTTCACGTCTTCATACGAGAAGGGGTCGATGCAGTCATCATGGAAACTCACAATGGCGGGGAAAATGATGCTACGAACGTAATTGCAAAACCACTAGTTACAGCCATTACCACTCTGGGACTGGATCATGTAGAGATTCTGGGCAACACGATCGAGAGCATTGCATGGCATAAAGCTGGTATCTACAAGAACGGCGCTGTTGCACTATCTACCAGGCAAGTGCCCTCGGCTATGGAAGTCCTGGAACAGCGCGCCCAGAAGGTAGGTCAACATGTCCGCATCATCGACGAAGACCCGAGGTTACCATCAGGCGCTCGACATCTTGAGCCTTCTGTACAACGCAGGAACGCTTCTCTAGCCGTTGCAGCTGCAGAGGCATTCTTGGAACAGACTGTCGGCACTGGAAGAAACGAGTTAACCATGGATGACATGTATAATGGCATCGAGCAATGGAGCTGGCCAGGGCGCTACGAGATACACCAACAAGGGGCTGAAACCTGGTTCCTCGACGCCGCACACTGCGAGTTGAGTGTTGCTCTAGCTGCTAGATGGTTTGCGAAAGAGAGTGCGGCGCGATGCACAAATGGAGATGCTGTTACGCGTGTACTGATTTTCAGCCACATGAATAAACTTCGCGATGCTCGTGCTTTGCTGAAAAGCCTTGTCACGTCGCTGAAAACTTGCGAGATTGGCATACAACATGTTGTATTTTCGACGTACGACGAATCGGTCGACGAGTCTGTTGGCAAGCCAGAAGTTTTTGCGACTTTTGCTGAAGTATGGCGAGAGAGTTTGCCAGATACTCACATCTGGGAAGAGCCTGCTATCGAGGGAGCCATCAAACGGGTGCACGAGATCCGTGCTGAAGGGGAAAACTTGCATGTGCTGGTTACCGGAAGTCAGTACCTACTGGGACCTGCGCTAAATCAGCTCAAGAAGTCTGCTGTGTAGATATATGTACTCTCAGTAGTGCAGTATCTCACTCATAGATACCTTATATGGATGTACCTAGTATGCACAAAAGTGACGTACTGTAGTCCTAGCTTCCTGCAGGGGTCTCCGCCGCTCATGTGAAGCGTTCGTCGAGTGCATGTACATGTACATCCCCATCCTCTACCGTCTACGGAGCACATGTATCAATTCGCAAGGCGCAGAACAATGGTCAAGACAACTTGGAAGGACAGGTGAAGTTATCTTGTCGGGCACGGCGGCGTTGTCGATGCTTCCAGCCACCAGGACATCCTGCATCTGCCATCACAACCCGTCTCTGCTCATCGCGTCCCCGTGAACGCTGCCGGAGGCGCTTCTTCACCACTGACCAGCATCGTCTCCTGTAACAATTCACCGATGTCTGACGTCTCACCATCATGTCGACTCCGGTGCCGAAAACGCCCGATCAAACCTCGCGCAACGCCGCTCTGAACCGATCCTTTTCTGCTGCCGGTGCACCGAATCGCGCGCAGCCCATTGCAGAAATCGGCGCGACAGAAGGCGTCGAAACACTATTTTCGCACCGCGGCGGGAAGATTGTCAAATTTACGAGCAACGCGCCGACACGGCCAAACAGCAGCGGTCAGTCTGGGACATGGAGTCCTGGAGGGGACGGAGGCCAGCAGCAGCACGGCACTCTGCCATGGGCGACCTTGACGGAAAAGACAATGGCGGCAGGCCCCCTAGAGATATATCGCGTGCCAGGCTCCGTATCCTTCTTACATTCCGGTTCGTTACTGCACGCCATCCTGCCGCGGAGTAACTGCTGGTGTGTGGACGGTGTGAGCAAATTCGCCATGCGCGTGCTGCCAGACACATATTACCGCATCGAACTACCTGGAAATACACCTGAGGACCTAGTGAAAGTGGAAGAATTCAAGATCACGCTACAAAAGGTACTGTTCTATGAGAGGACAGCATGTCCATTCGCGCGGACTTTCCAGGTGGATCTCCCGATTGAAGGAGAGCCAAAGCCTAGGAGAAGAAGACGGAGGACTGATGGACCCGCCAAGAAGTGGAAGTTGGACAAAGCGTACAGTTGGAAGCCAGAAGGATGGACGCCCGAGCAGGATGGTCCTAGTGATGGCTCTTCTGGTAGTGGCACAACGTCAGACGAGGAGGGAAGTTCAGGTTCGCCAGAAGAACTGGCAGATGTTCTCGCAGAGCATGTTGCGGAGCTGAACGTGAATAGAGTGGCACCAGCCAGAAAGCCTAGTGTGAAAGATCGAGCCAGGGGCATCGATCTGCGGTCGCTGACTGCTCCTCCACAGCTACAAGTGCAATCTACTCCGCCGTCCAAATTGCGTAACTCGTACCTCCCAGCGCGCAAGGATCACACGCAAGCAACTTCGCCAACCAGATCGAAAGAAGTGAAAGTGCTAGACGTGTCTGCGGGTGCGACGCGTGAAGACCTGCTGCCAAAGAACATTCCACCCTCTCTGCTATGGCAGTCAAACACACCCTCGCGATCTGTATCTAAGGAAGCTAGAGAACCAGATGCCCCGGCTGGCGCATCCCGAGAAGAACCCTCCTCCCAGGCTGCTTCAGATGGTATGCCTATACTTCCCACCTCTGCTACGTCAGATATCGAAGCACCGACGTCAAGCACCATGTCGGAGGCATCGGCAGAAGTAGAAAATGTGCAGGAACATTGCTCTTTGCAGTCAATGCCCACCGATATGCCTCCTTCACCGCCAGATTCCAATATGGGACTTGAATTTACATCGTCAAATGAGGCCTCGTCACAACCTCCAATGTCTCAAGAAGACGCATTGCATGCACCTTCACGCATCGCACACGATGCTGCGCTTGCCGCTAGCGCCGGACCACCTGTCAATGTAGAGAAAGCGTCTCGGCGATATCAGGGTCCTGTATTGGTGGAACGGACAACCGCCAGCTCCGACCAATTAGAACCATCTTCACTGGACCAAAGTACCATCGTGACGGGTGTCGACTCCACGCCATCCGATACACATGGACCTGTCGAACATGTCGACACCGATGCAGTATTCGTCACTTGCGACGCACGTATCGATGATTTGCCGAGAAACAGGACTATTCAGTGCGAAGCCAGCGCAGAATCGGACCAAGCCGCCTCACTACCGCTGGTAGACTCTCGCGGTGACACGCTCCTGCACAACCATAGGGATGATGGTGCTGGACCTTCAAGTCACAGTGGGTCTGCGCTGGAGGTAGATGGCACCACACACGTGTATAGCGAGCACCCAGCGGACACAATGCCGATGGCTACTGCGCATGCTGAGCCACTGCAGGATACGTCTCATGATGTGCATCTAAGTCGCTTCTCATCTTCGGAGGCAGACCCCTTTGCGGCTATTCAGGCTAGAATCCAAGCACGAAGAAGCATCGGTGGCACATCAACAACGAGTCCCGTTCCCTTAGGACGCCGCACAACAAGGTTGTCTTCTACTTCCACGGCATCTAGCAGCTCGCTTCGTTCGCAACTCTCCAAAAGACGCTCGCAGGAGAAGGATCAAGCAGTAATTTCCACTACTCTTGTGCGGAAAACAGCCTCTGCTTTCCTGGGTCCGCCCGTACATCTTGTGGCTATCATGCTCAGAATTGCTGCGAGGTTTGCGAAGGGTGCTTTCCCAAAGGCTTTGCTCTTTGAGAGCCCCGCTGGGATGCGGAAACGTGTTCCGGGCTCGTTCGACCTTGATGATAGTGACATTGAGGAGGAATTCGGGTCGGAGGATGAAGATGAGGAAAATGAAGATGACTTTGGGGTTCCTTTGAGGAGTCCAATTCGACTTGTTGCTGGTGAGAGCGCGCCGAGGACGATTTGGGAGAGTAACAAGAAGGACCGTGAGCGCGGGCTTGTCGGATCTCTAGAGCAAGAGTGATGGATCAATGGTACTTGAGCGAGGTGTTTGGGTGTTTGGCTTGACGAAGTTGGGCCTGATGGTCACGAGAACGAAGGGATCAACTGCACCGATGACTTCACGCTTGACATGACGCGGATCGCGAAGAATAGTAGGTAGTGTCTGTATTAGTGAGTATGCTGCTGCACGAAATAGCCGCTTCCCAACAATCCCGACTCTGGCCCAGGCTCGAGGAACTCCTCAAACCCAGCAGCCTCATCACTGCACCCTCACGCTGGAGCATGGTGACCGCGTCGTCCTCCATTGCTAGCCTCATCGACAACCCAGCTCACAGGCCAGCACCTCCCCTCCTTGAGAAACGATTTTCCAGGAGAGGGGGGAACTTCCTTCTGCGTATGAAGTAGTACCTTACTGCTTCGTATACACAGCAAGCAGTACACTTTCGATGATCAGATCAGACTCGAGGAATCACTTTTAGGATCGATCGAGATTGAGTCTTCTATTCTCCAAGGCAGCCGAGTTCAATAAAAATAATGACAATACTACCTTACCTAGCGAATAGAACAAGTAATCCAAAGAAAAAACCAAGCAAAGGAAAACATCGTGTTTGTGTGTGAGAGATAAAAAGAATGGACGAAGGGGAGTTTACTAGGAATTGACTGAACAGATTCTTTTTTTTCTTTCGTATTTGAAGCTAAGACTCTATTGAAAGGGAATCCTCCGCAAGCAATAGATCCGCTTAGAGGGTAGGGTACCTTTACTTGATATTGCAAGCCCCTCGGTCGGATCTGTAATGCTGATTCGGTGTACGTCGACTACCATTTGGTCGAGTCGATGAGGAGGAGGTGGTCGACAATTTCTACTGAACAGGATGTTGACTGTGAAGGTCTTCGAATTAAAAGTTGTAGAACGTGAACCACCTGGGACGGGGATGTGTGTTATTGTTATTGGTCTTTTCTTCGTCCCATTGGATATATCGAGATACCCAAGTTGTGATGGTTCGAAAAGGCCTGTTTTTCTTACTCTGATCTTGAATGTGCTGTCCACCCTGACCGCCGTGCCACTCCATACGTGCAGCACTCTCGTCAATTGGAAAAAAGCAAGTTGGACTTGGTCCAGGTGCCACCATCATTATCTTCCATCAAAGCTCCATCGTTATCTTCCATCAAAGCTGAGCAGCCGTTGGCGCCACAGTCTCGTGAAAAAGCTGACATCAGTCCAGACATGCAACACTTCAGGTCTTGCTGTTGTCTAGCTTCCTGCGTATGAGTTCTTGCAACATACGCAGCTCTTTTCGTTGCTCTGCGCTGAGTTCGGCAGTCTGTTCGCTCGCAGGTGGTGATGGTGGCGCAGCTGAAGACGTGGCCTTTGCCTTCTCGGTGTCCTCCGCGGCCATAATCTCCATCACAACCACAGATGGAGCTTCAGCCTGTAGGTGGTCAAATTAGTACCACTGCTGACGTCATGTTCCAAGGCTACATTACACAGAGGCAAGTCGTAAGGGGCTGCGTAGACTTACAATCAAGGCGCCGACCAAGTTCTCCACCTGGTCCTCGCCCAAGTCGAGATCCTGATTGTCGCTAGCAAATTGAGCGAGGTTGAGGGCGAGCTGTTTCTCGTTGAAAGGACGTTTCGCAAAGTTGGCTTGCTCGAGGGCGCTAGGCACGGCGGGGGCGACTTGTACTGGGAATCGCTGATGTGCACGCTCGTCGCGAAGTTGCTGGATGCGGGTCCTGTGTGGATGTTAGCATCTTAGATCCGCTAGTAGCGACAGCCTGTGGACATACTGTTTGATCTTGTCGATAAAGTCGAGCTTGATACCAGTGGCGGGCAGCCTGTAGACCTTGTTGTCTTCTTCATGCTCGTAGAATTCGGAGTCGGACCCGTCAGAATCGTCGTCGAGCACTTCAATGATACCATTATTGTGGTGTCCTCTGTTGAGAGCTGTCTCGGCAACGACCGGATTCTTCGGCTTCCGAACATGGATCTTGCGTCGCTTTGCTCGGTTCAAGGACGCAATATCAATTTGACGCAGAGCCTGATCAACGTGAAGTGGACACATCCAGTCGTGGACCTTCTTGCCGTCTTTGTTGAGGGCAGGAGGATTCGCCAGCGGAGGATCTAGGCAGTCCAGATGCCAGTGTTGGCTGCAGTGGTCGCAGGTCACAATGGCGCGTTTCGTGCCACCGATGTGTTGTGATGAATGTCCGCAAGCATAGCATAGCACGATATTGCCTTTGCCGTCACGTATTTTGTAGTAGTCGGGCTGATCGTCTGAGTATCCTGGCCGGTTTCTGCGAGAATGATGTCAGCATCTGATGATTCCATTCCCAAGAATCAACTTACCTTGTGGGCTTGCCACTGACGGCATCCATGAATGACCCATTCCTGTCAGCGCCTGTACCATCGTAGTAGTTCTTGATGTACTCTGGCAGCTCAAAGTTCTTCGGGTTGGCCTTTTTCAGTTTGGATAGGAGTGGTCCGAATAGCCCTGTCGAGTCTTTCTTCTCTGGAGACTCGGCAGCGAGCGGTTTTTTGGACACACAGATGTAGCAGTACCACGGCTCGTTCAGTTCTTTCGCTTCGTCGCTAATGGGCGGATCAAGACATGTGAAGTGGAACGATCTGTCACAGCCGTCGCAGCACAGAAGAAAGCCATTACCGCGACAAGCCGAACAGAAGTCGTTGTTCTCGGAACGCTGTAAGTCTGGTGTCAGAATCTGCTTCTGATCGGATGCGTTACGGTATGCAGGTTGCATACAGAGTAAAGAGAGCGATGGAAGGTGCCGTTGAGGGTGAGGGAGATGCATGGAGTGTGGTGGTGTCGGTGTGGGAGACAGTTGACTCGAAAGCGAAGGATGAGGATTAGCGCGACGCCTTGCGCGTTGTCTTACCGTTTCATTGTCATCATCCCCGATTGGACTGTCTATTCCTGCGCCACCAACGCCAGGCATACCACGGTTGGCTGCTAAATTTCGCTTTTCTGGCCTGACGAAAGTGTACTGTCAGTTGTTGCTTTTCATCAAATTTTGTTGAGCGATGCTTTTCCATGCCTCGCGCTGTCCTGAATGCCCTCCAGCATCCGAACACGTGACCTGGGCGACTTTTGCGTCGTAATCAGGTGCTTACGTGCTGAGAAAGTGACAACTTACGATTGCTTGGTCTTCGCTCTCTTTCCCGTTGGCTTGGGTAGTGGCCTGCCGAGCTTGGGTGTATTCTGTCTTGAAGTCGCGGGCGACATGTCAGACAATGGTGAGTCAAGATCCATGGAGACCGCACGGCCTCCTCGCACGCTGGTAGCTCGAACTCCATGCGATTCCGGCTTCATTGACGGCGGTGCGAGAGCACTCTCCCTCATCCGCTGCACGCGTGACCGTGGCTGAGATAGTGCGGGTCGGACGCTGCTCTCTTGGTAGTCGTAATCGCGAGCAAGGCCCTCGCTGAGCTTTTGCTTCTTGGCGGCAAGAGCGCGATCCTGCTCGCTCTCCAATTCTGCATCGGCTGAGGATCGTTTAGTGGAGGCGGCAGGAATTGTCAAGCTACCTCGTTCTGCAGCATGATCCGGACCTTGGACGCCGTTGACACGGGCAGATGAACTAGCGAAGCCGCTGCCAGAAGGAGGCGGCGTGTTGAGCTCCTCGCCATCATCCTCATTCGAAGTAAGCGATGTGAGCGACGAGTCGCTACCTGCACTGCCGGAGCGCTTTCTTGGTGAGAGTGACATCTTGCCGTTGCCAGAACGATGGCGATTGGAATCTTTGGCTGGTGACTTGACTTTGAGGGAGATCTTGGGTCTTGCATGTTCGAGTCGTTCAGTTGATGGTATAGCAGAAGGCCCCGAAGCAAATGAGGTTGGTGCAGGTTGCAGAGTCATGTTCTTCGTCGGAGGTTGTGTCAATGGTGTCAATTGTCCCAATTGTCCAGCCTCTCGATTATTTCCTATTGTTGTCGATTGTTGCCGCGCCTTGTGCTTGGCGTCCTTTAGCTTCCTTTTTGCAGCACGGACATAATCTTGAAACTCCTGGTTCTGCTCCGCTGTAGCATTCTGCGTAAGAATGGCCTCCAGGAGTTCACGCAGTCTCTTGTCGTGAAGGCTTTGCACGTAAATCTCGTTGACCGCATTGGCAAGATCGGGTTTGCCGACCTCGACAGCACGTGCTTTCGCAGCCTCGACGACACGCTTTAGTTTGTCGGTATCGTACTCAAACTGTGGTATGCGAGCCTTGCCAGCGGCTTTTTTCTTTGTCGCGCCTGCAGAGGGAGGAGCTGGCGCAGGTGGTGCGGACTCTGAGGGCTCGCTTTTCCGTTTCACGGCTCGTGGGCGCGCAGAACGCTCCTTCTTCTTGCCGTTCTTGGTAGGCGCATAGTCATCGTCCTTCTCGTCGTCGATAACGATTGGCTGCGCGAGCTGTGGCTCGACAGGGAGTGGTGTTGTCGCCCCTGGCGCTGGTGTACCCTCAGGAGTGCTCAGAGCCTCTCCTCCCACAGCGGCAGAGCTACGCCCTAGCACTGACTTGCGCGACCCATCTCCTTTGACCCGCTGCTTCAACTTGGCGCTGGGAAGCTCGCCCAAGGGCTGCATATGTTCTAGCACTCCGTACGCCGATGCGCCATGGTCTTCGTATGACGCCTTCTTCGCCAGTGAAGGCTCCACCCAGCGGTCCATAAAGGTCTTCTCTTTCGACAGATCCTTGGGCACAGCTTTGCTCGAACTCCCGCTGCTACGTTGTGCTGGTATATTGCGCTCGACTTGAGGAGTCGTAGTGCCTGGCATTGTTTGCGCGAGCGGTGCACGGAGAGGGGGTGGATGGCAGTCGCCTCTGTGCATATGTTAGCCATAGCCAATATAATGCGCATGATTTTATTATATTACCCAGGACGATGCTGGCCTGTGCAGGCGTGGGCGAAGTGTTGCAAAGCACACTACGCGAGGGTATGCGCGTGGTCTAGTTCTATACATGTAGAAGTCGAGGTTCGCCTGATCTCCTGGATTCCGCTCCAAGCTTTGACGATCTCAAAACCACTGGAACACGCAACATCCAAGGAATCAATATGTACTTCGCCCAGCAGTATAATAAGGCAGTCAATACATCCTCCGGTCTGAGACTTCACCACATGAATGTTCTCCAGCTTGTATCATAGTTGGGGTGATGAACATGTATGCGAATTATAGGACTGCAAGACGTTGAGACAGAAGATCAGGTGTGCACGACAATATCGAACCTTTTCGGTATTAGGCAAATGCCAATACTATCTGACTACGCACTTTCGACAGTGGAGTCTGGGGAGACAGTCGTGTATGACTCCTGCTTGTGTTGCCCTAATGATCTGTTCCATGATTTAAGGACTACGCCTTCGCCACAGCAGAGTGCTTGCCACAAGGGGCAAGACTAATGCCGTATAGCATGCCGGTAGGCTACTCTTCAACATGAAGAGGCGTCTGTCATGAGCGTGATGTTTACTCATCATCGTCGCTGTCGTCCTCCTCCTCGGACTCATCCTCCACCTCCTCGGCAGCCTTTGGTGCGGCTTTCTTGGCCTTCTTCTTCTTGGACTTAGGCTTCTTTGCCTTTGTGCTATTCTTGTTCAGAGGCAGCTCTAGGATCTTGAGAATCTCTTCGTCGGTGATCTTCTTGTCAGACTTCCACTGCGAGAGATCCGGAGTTGGCGGCGCTGAAAGCTTTTGCACGCCGTTCTTGGTGATGGCTGCAGTTGCGTTAGCATGTGTTCGTCACGATTTGGATCCCTTATTGTCGAATGGACATCTCATCACTTACCGATGGTTTCGAAAAGACGGCTGACTGGTTCGCCGTCTGTGGAGCCAACAACTTCGTACGCTCGGACAACCCCGCCGCGAACGCACTCAATCACGCCCACCTTGCCGTCCTTTTCGCTTTCGAGCTGTCGCAAGCTGAATGGGAAAGTGCCAAACCTCTTCTGGATCTCAGAGAGGGTGGCTCTTGAACTTGGGCGCTTCAATCCGTAAGTGGTCTTGGTTCGTCGGTGCAGTGTCGTTCTCTTGGGCAACGTCTTGACCTTGCCGGTGCCAGTGCTGACACCAATTTCGAGACCCCAAACTTCCCCGACTTCTGGAAGACCTTCGCCCTTCACTCCCTCGCCTGGACCTAAAATGATCTTTTTGGCGCCCTCAATCTCATTACGGTCGAACAGCCAGCAGGTTGTATTCTCGACTAGGTTGCAATCATAGCTCTTGACAACCTTCTCGAGCAGTTGTGTAATCTTTGCCTGGCTGTATGGCTTTTGCGACTGTGCCTTCTTCTGCTCTTCTTCGGTACCAGACGCAATCAGTCCTGGAGGTGCGACTAAGCGGAGGAGAAGCTCGTTGGCGTAGTATGTTGCGAGTGCCAGATCTGCATCTCGTCCCGACAAAGTCTTTTCGGAGTCGCCCTTAGCACGCACGAAGACTGTATCACAGACTATCGCACCGAAGCCATCAATCTGGGCACCGAGCTGAATCTTGATCGCCTCGCCAGCTTGTAGGGTTGTCTCGGCCTCTTCGGCGTCTGACACGAGTGGAGTGTAAGGTGTAACATAGCTGCTCGGTGAGACTGTTACCGGGTGTGAGATGCCCTTCGCGATCTTCTTGCCCTTGTAGACCTTTGCAACCTCCTCATCTAGAAGCTTGTCACCACGCTGGCAAATGTCCACAATTTTTGCTCCTTCAGTGATCCATCCTGGGCCGTGTCAACTGGGGTGTGCTCGAAGTAGCTGATGTCAAGACTGACCTGAAACGGCCTCGAGGACTTTCTGTCCGATCTGGGCAGCGGTCTTGTACTTGGTGAGACTGCACTTCTGTCAGTGGTGTTTGACGGGCGGTGTCCTCGAGCCAAGCGCTCACGTGTCAGGGTTGTTGAGCGAATAGTCTGCACCACAAGTCAGTCAATTGGCGTGTGAGTTTTGTGTGTTCTCCTCTCGACAGGCCACTTACCGGCAGCTGCTTCCGCCATGGTGAAGATAGCGGCGTATAGATCGAGTGTGTTGGGAGACGGTCTCAAGTTTTGTCAGTGGTGTCAAAACAGAGGAACGCCTGTTGTATTCCAGCTTCGAAAATGCGAACCCCTCCCTCGTTGCTCGTCCAGCTTGGCACTCGCTGCCAGTTGCCCCACTATCACTACTATGAAACCGCATGTCTGGTGGCCAGCAGCGTCAGATGGCAAGCAGGAGGCGGTCAACGAGCCGATCTACGGCTCTAGCGACGTCTTTGCTCTTGTATCAAGCGATAGGACTACACGTGACACAGCAGCTGTGTGAGACTGCTTGCTTGGACATCATCTCGAGAGACAACAGTACTCCGTAGTCTGTGGGAGGATATCGACCGAGGACCACGACGACGACGACGAACGTGCCGGGGACAGCCGGTGAGTGTCGGTGAGGGTCGGGGGGGACAGCGTCACGGCCGTGGCTCTGCCGCATTGGAAGATCAATGTCGTAATACTTGATACTGCACTATTCAAGAGTCCAAGGCCGTCTCGGGCGACCAAAGGTAAAGTACGTGTAGCTACCTTACATGTACAGTACCCTACCCTACCTTACCTCAGGCTGTTGCGACCCCCCCTATGCGGCGTGGAAAGATGGTCGTTATGCAGGTAGACTACCTGTATGTACTCGAAAGACTGAAGCCGGAGTGTGCACAGGGCATACATGTAGTCTCTTGACTAAGGTAGACTGTGATGAGAGTGGCGTGGCATCAGTGTCAATATTCACATCATCATTATTCAGGTATTGTAGGTATATAGATTCCATGTCTCTGAGAGTGAGTCTTCTGCCAGCTGGACTGCCCTGCTAGGTAAGGTACATAAGGTACAGTTGTACGTACGTAGGTCTACTGGCACTGGCACTAGACCTATTTCTAGGCGACGCACTTCGGTCCGATCCACGAAACCTTCTTCTGTTCCTGCTCTGCGAGACTGCGACCTTCGACTTCAAACTCGCCTCGCCTGCACTCAACGAGACCGAGAGATTCGGGAAAGTTCTGCTGCACTTTGCACTCCTTCTGAATGCTTCTTTTCTCGCTTCCGCCCGATCCTCCCGAGTCGTCCGCTCTTCGACCTCTTCTCGGCATCACTTGATCACTTCCATACTTCCATTGCGCAACTGCCCGCTGTGCCGCCCAAGTCTCAGCGCAGGGCAGCCAATTGCCGATTCCAGAAGAATCTCGACGTCGACTTCACCAGAAGCACATCATTGCTGTCACGTCGCCAGGCACAACGGTGAGTGACACTTCGCTACAGCAATCCTACCAGGTACCTACCTGTACCTGACACATCACGCTTGCTCGAGAGTTGGCTGAACATAAGGTACCTTATCATTCCGCGTGAGCTTGCCAATTCAATGTCGTGCTGTGCCTGCTTTTGCTTTGGTGCCGATCGCTGCCCATCTGCGCCGCCCGCGACTCAACAGTATCACTGACTTCTGCCTATGCAGTGGGAGAATCGTGAGCCAGATCTTGCGTCGGGGCTGGCAGATGTCGAACAGCAATCGTGCCTCCGCCGAAAGGCTGGACACCAATCTCCCAGCTCACCTACGCGAGGACATCACTAGCATACCGGTGACCCCTTCAGAGGAATCTTACTCGCGCCCAAGCACAGGCTCTGGTAATCCGCCACGGCATATTCTCGAAGCTGTTGGTGCCAACAGACCACAGGAGTATTTTGCAGATCGAGCTGGTTCGGCCAATGCACCTAGTGGCGCTCACCAAGCCGCAACTGGAGCTAAGACTGGTGAAGACCTTCTCCGTCGCTTGAGTCTCACGGGATCACAGTCAAAGCCGGATCTCGGGGCCATCGATCCACGTACAGCCCATCCAGGACTTGGATTGAGTGGCAACATCATTAGCGCGACCTTTGCTGTACCATACAAAGTTGGCTATACTGCCTCGGGGGAATGGGTAAGTAGCACTGTTGGGCTTCGCTCTGAATCCTGGCTGACACAAGTGCAGGAGCTCAAACCGCGAAGAGGAACCTCTGCCCTCTTTGACTCTTTTTCATGGCTCGCGTCCGACGAATCTCCCTGGAAACACACTCTCGTAGGCTGGACTGGAGAAATCGATCGCGTGTTCCATCGTAAAGACGACGATCACTCTGCAGGGACTAACGGCATTACTTCGATGGATTCGATCCCGCTCAACAAGCAGTCTGCACCGATACCCGTCCATCGGGGCGACAAAGCACCGCAGCCCACGGATGTAGCGGAACTTCATGTGCCTCTAGCAGATCGACGGAAACTCGAAAAGAAGCTCGAAGTGGCCGCGGGTGGCCACGTATCTCCGGTCTGGCTCTGGGACGAAATTGATAAGGAGGAAGTCGCGACTTTCCGCGATCAGTCACGTTGGAGACGCTATGCAGAACACGAACTGTTCACGCTTTTTCACTACAAGCAGAACGAGCCCAGTGATGGCCGAGGTCTCCGCAAGACCTGGGCTGACTACTACCTGTTGAATAAAGCGTTTGCGGAAGCGATTATTAACGTGTACACGCCCGGCGACATCATTCTCATTCACGACTACCATCTTCTCCTTCTACCAAGCTTACTCAGACAGCGTCTGCCCAATGTCTACATTGGCTTCTTCTTGCACGTACCCTTCCCGAGTAGCGAGTATTACAGGTGTTTGACTCGCCGCAAAGAAATTCTGGAGGGCGTCCTCGGCTCGAACATGATCGGATTCCAAGCATACAGCTATGCCCGTCATTTCTCTTCATGCTGTACGCGGATTCTTGGATTCGACTCCTCTTCCGCCGGTGTCGACGCTTATGGAGCGCACGTCCCGGTCGACGTCTTCCCTATTGGCATAAATGCAGAGGCAACTATCAAGACTGCGTTCGAATCCCCGGATGTGGACCTCAAGATGCAATCTCTCCGCGAACAGTACCAGGGCAAGCAGATCATCGTTGGACGTGACCGCTTGGACACAGTTCGAGGTGTGGCTCAGAAGCTCCAGGCTTTTGAAATCTTCCTAGAGCGACATCCAGACATGCACGACAAGGTCGTCCTCATCCAGGTCACGAGCCCCACTAGTATTGAGGATCGCGATGACAAGGGTGATAAGACTGCGAACAAGATATCAGAACTTGTTGCTAGAATCAACGGCACATACGGCTCCTTGAGCTTCACACCGGTCCAGCACTATCCCCAATACTTGTCAGAAGACGAGTACTTTGCCCTGCTTCGCATTGCAGATCTCGGTCTGATAACGAGTGTGCGTGATGGCATGAATACCACTGCCCTCGAATACGTTGCCTGCCAGCGTGATAACCACGGACCCCTGATCATTTCCGAGTTTTCCGGTACTGCCGGTTGCCTCGCTGATGCTATTCACATCAATCCCTGGGACCTTGGCGGAACAGCAGACGAGATCTACGCGGCACTTCAAATGGGTGAGGTTGAGAAGAGACAACAGCATCAATTACTCTACCAGCATGTGACGCAGAATACGGTGCAACACTGGATCACCAGTTATATCAAACGTCTCCTCACCAATCTAGCGTCCTACGACCAGTCGTTTGCCACGCCGGTCCTGGATCGTGCGAAGCTGCTGCAGCAATATCGCAACTCCACTCGCCGGCTCTTCATGTTTGACTATGATGGCACCCTTACACCTATTGTGCGCGATCCAAACGCCGCGATACCATCTGATAAAGTCATTCGATCACTGAAGACGCTCGCTTCGGACCCGCTGAATCAAGTGTGGATTATCAGTGGACGGGACCAAGCCTTTCTTGACGAGTGGATGGGGCACATTTCAGAGCTTGGCCTCTCTGCTGAGCATGGGTCTTTCATGCGGCCCCCTAATTCGAGTGAGTGGGAGAATTTGACGGTAACATTGGATATGTCATGGCAGAGCGAGGTAATGCGTGTCTTCAATCACTACTCTGAGCGGACGCAGGGCAGCTTCATCGAACGCAAGAAGATTGCCTTGACCTGGCACTACCGACGTGCTGATCCAGAGTATGGAGCGTTCATGGCGCGGGAATGTCAGAAGCATCTTCAAAACACGGTGGCGAAGAAGTGGGAAGTGGAGGTCATGACTGGCAAGGCTAATCTGGAAGTGCGCCCACGCTTTGTGAACAAGGGCGAGATCGCCAAGCGATTAGTCCGAGAGTATGGTGAAGCCACGCATCAGGCACCAGACTTTGTTCTGTGCGCCGGCGATGACTTTACAGATGAAGGTGAGAATGGAGGATCCAGGGCAGAGGTCGTGCACGAGTGGATCAAGGCTAACCGTACACTAGACATGTTCCGTACACTGCGTCAATCCAAGTTGCCTGAAGATCACCGCTTCGCCGTCACGGTCGGTGCAAAAACCAAGCAGACGCTCGCTTCGTGGCATCTTCTGGAGCCCTCGGACGTAATTTCCTGCATTGGGCTGTTGAATGGCAGTGTCGATGCTGGTAATGCGGGAGCTGTGGCGGCTGTGGATGGTGCCATTCCGGATTCGAGGCCTGTCTTGTAACGCAGATGTTCAGTAGTGGACCGAGTTGGGAAGAAATGGCAGCTCCGAAGACATATCGGTGGATCCGATTAGACGTGTTGCACGCATAGATAGAAGAATGAGTAGACGATGTGCCCAACAGGAGCAGATTCCCTTCATGCATCCATACACTTGTGACTACGGTACTTTTCCTCGATGTTCTACTTGTGACTAGGTACTTACATGTACTGTACTTGCGGCCGCTCAGTACGCCTCCCGCATTTCTAGAAGCACCAACGATTCAAATCCAGATATGGTAAGTTACGGTATGGAGGACGGCTAATCGAATCGGTGCCAAGAAGGGGTAGATGTACTGTACGGTAGTTTCCGACCCTTCCATGCATGTCGAGGTCCATCGCTCGAGAGAAGTCTCGTTCACAGCTACAGTACATGGTTCTCCTACTATCTACACGTGGACGTGGAGGTATCAACCAGCTGCACGTCTTCATGCAATGCCACCGGCCTGTGTGGCGCGCAGCATTCCAAGTCAGCAATGCCTACAGTGCGTCGCTGGCTCTACGAGCAGCATTTGGCAGCGCTGCAAGGCTAAGCAGCGAGCATGACCGCACTCCATCGGCGTGGGAGGCAACAGAATGGGAAGAGCTGAAGCTGGGGGAGACGCGTGTGCCGGAAGGAGACCAGAAAGCCACAGTCGAGCCCGGTCAAGGCCACAGCAAGAACAGCGAGGAGGCTCACACGCAGACGCAGACTCAACATGGACAGGAGGAGGGGGGAGAGGAGGAGGACAACACAGCACCCGCGGGATCTTCCAATGCCATACACCAACGCGTCGTGGCCGAAAACATGTTA
Source organism: Mycosphaerella sp. Ston1 (assembly GCA_000504405.2). NCBI lineage: Eukaryota > Fungi > Ascomycota > Dothideomycetes > Mycosphaerellales > Mycosphaerellaceae > Mycosphaerella > Mycosphaerella sp. Ston1. Next base: position 17,351 of record AWYF02002840.1, read on the forward strand.
CGAGGTGCTGCTCGGAGGATGGCCTGGGGTTTCTTCGTTCCTCCTGTGTCGAATACCAAGTACTGGTACCAATACAGAAACCAGCGTCACAGCAGAGTTTCAGACGCAGAGGACTGGAAGAGACATATTGGCAATCTGGGCATATTACGTCGCCTACTGCAGGACGATAAGAAGCGCGTCATGTCGGCACAGGAAAAGCAGCAACTAAAGTTTGTCTTTGAATACATTCCTAAAGTCATCTTGCCTCGTGCGCCTGCTGCTGAGTTAGGCGCGCTTCCTCCAGCACCGTGGGAAGTGCCAGAAGAACTGAGGCGAAGGCATACAAATGGTCATAGAAACGCCGCGCACTGGCTGAATTTCGAGATTTCACGGTTCGTCGAGTATATGAAGCCGACGCCATTGGAACGCATTGCGCGGCAGGCAGCCACGAAAGAAGTCAAGACATTCATAAATGAAAGCTTAGGACCTGCTCTGGGTGCGAATATAGGCCTCGAGGTCCACGGCTCTGAGAAGACTGGTCTCGCAATGGCAACATCCGATATCGACCTTCGCATATGGGCAACCGACTTGAAAGCAACGAAACAACCAGCGTTTTACTATTCCAAAATCATGTTCAAACGTATGAATCCCGTATTGTACGCCTTGCGCAACGAACCACAGCGCTTCGGCACGGTCACACTTCGCGACGGCTTACACCCGATCATCAACTTTCATCACAGGGCTTCTGGTCTCGATTTTCAGATCGTGGCCACAGGCCCCTCAACGCTTCAAGCAGACGCTACTCGTAAATACCTTGCTCAGCTTCCCTGCCTCTTCGATCTCTTCGTGGTCGTACGCACCTTTTTGGAAGTCAGGGGCCTTCTATCCGCCCACACTGGAGGCATTGGCTCGTATGGCTGCTTCGTAATGCTTCTGCCTCCGCAACTGCGTCCGCCATTGCCTTATGGCAGGATAAATCCAGGTGAACAGCTGCGTCGGTTCCTTTCATACTACGATCCGAGAGCCGCATTCAATCCCCTCGACTACGGTGTATCCTGCTTTCCACGTCAAAGGTTTAAGAAACACGATCCTCAGCCACAATTCGGCCGCTTCATAGCCTCAGCAGAACGCAGAGGAGACCGAGTGCGGGCCGGGCAATGGCGTATGTGTCAACGCAATGAATTCCAGCCCTACCTGTTGACCTTGCAAGACCCTGCAAATCCCAACAATGACCTAGGGTCACGGTCGCATGCCATCAAACATATCCTGGCGACCATGATCCGGGTCCGAGAAGTTGTCACGCAGTGGGTCAGGAGGGTAGCTCAGACGGAAGATCCTTCTCGGGCGTACGAACCGATTCTTGCAGAGATTGTTGGACGTCCGGATCTCTTGTATCAGAGCCGACGACAACGTCTCAAGCAATATGGAGAATCGGTCCTGGCGAATAGCGGCCAGTCGTCTACACACGACAGCACACAGGAGCAAAGTGAGCTTGCTGAGGTTTCCACTACAGAGGCCAGTAAAGAGACCTGAGGTCGAGGCACCCTAGTTCGCCGATGAGAAGCAGCTTACTCTGGACGCATCAGGAGTTTCTGAAAGTGCATCTCCGCGCGTGAAGAAGTGTACCCTCGCCATGGTAAGTGAGAGAAGGCATCGTCAATGCATCGGAGTGACAGCATCAGACTTTGCACGAAAGTAGTGACGATCAAGGTATAATTGTTCTAAAATGAACCCTCATCGATCGTCATTTCCATCCGATACATTGTTCATCATACATGTAATATGGATGTAGTCATCACATTTCACAATATGTCCTGTATATCCATCCATCTATCAACAAAATAAGATATGAGCTTTCTATGCCAAGTTCATTAAAACATAGTAGAAACAGGCCACAGCTCATTGGGACTTTTTCCGAACCCCAGGAAGGAATGAATATAAGGTAAGTATATAAAAATCTCGTAATTTGAACCCTACAAAGAAAAAGTCTTTTTTTCCAAAATAAAAATAAAAGGAGACCAAGACGACGTTTTGATCTCGATTACTCTCTTTCTTTGGGCTTATACCTTGTCGATGTACCCAGGTAATCCAACCCAAGCCCGGCCCAATTCTTCTGGGACTTGCATTTCAATCACGTATTTCTTCGTCCTTCTTCTCAATCCGCGACTTGCTGCTTGTGATTCGGGTGGTGGAGGGGACGGAGTTTTTGCTTGGTGCATTGTGTGCGGCTCTCCCTCCCTCGCACAGCGCATATTATGAGTCTCGCTCCTCTATCTCTCCCTCATGAGGCTGAACTCTCTTATCATTTTGGCGGCGGGGAGTGAGATTGATAGTCGCGCAAAAGATTTCTGCGTCGTGTGGAAATTTTTGTTCCTTGGTTGGGCAGAACTTGGAGGGAGTTTTTTTTTTTTCGAGTCTCAAAGACATGGCGGTAGCATGGCCAGTGCTGTTGTGCTTGACGACTCAAATCGGATAGTGCGTAAGGCTCAGAGACAACGCACGCGGGGCCATTGTGGAGAGTTTGTGTTATCTCTGGTGGCATGACCTGACTAGAAGCTGCCTGTCTCCTCCCTCATCTACTAAGCAAACAATCTTGACATTCTTTTGTTCTTGTTCGTGCTGGCGCTAGCATTGGCGGCGAAAGGCGTGCCATTAGCAGGCATGTAGCTGTGATGGGCGTTTCCATGGCCATTGGCAGGTGTATAGCTATTGTCGACGCTTCCGTGACCAATTGCAGGGACATAATTGTTTTGGCTGTGGCTTCCAATACTGCTGGAAGAATTCGCACTCCCTCCCGTGCTGTGGTTGTAGACGTACTCGCCATCGACGTATTGCGCCCCGGAGATGAAGGTGCTGCGTTTCTCTCGTCGTGTGTAGCGTTGCTCGAGGCGACGGATCTCCATCTTCGCTTTGATTCTGTCGATGAGGCCCATGGTGGTCGTCGAGGTAGGGACTGTGGGTTTCGTTGAAGCGGGGAAATGCAGTCTCCGGCAGTGGTGGGAAAAGGATGAAATGCTCACGAGTAGCAGGCGTTTGGGGTTTTGAACTATCAGTGCTTGAATGAGCAGAGTACTGTAATAAGGTCGGCAACGTCTGTGCAGTAGTCCGTGAGTGGGAGAGGACGATCGTCAGCGACCACGATTCGTGTCGCGTGGTACCCTAGCAAAATGTCTTTGAGCTTGGCTGATGGGTCCAGTGTATTTGCCGCTCTGTCCGCCGGATCGTGATTTGTGCAAGATTGGATCACTGGAGAGGACGGGAAGGTATGATTGAAGAAGATCACGAGAAGAGGAGAGGAGAGGAGAGGATTAGCAATACCTTACCTTAGCTCTACCTTTCGGCTGCTTGTGGTCCATCAGGCGGGAGCGGGTTGGTACAAGTTCGGCCAATGGCTTTCCCCAGTAAAACTCTCGTCTTCCCTAGACTAATATAAAATATTATGCCGTGTGGTCGGTGGTCCTCCCGAGGCAATTCACGTCCCGTGATATTCAGTTTCAATCTCTCTCGATCAATGCAAAATTGATGTTCCGAGGGCTTGAACACTTCACGCTGATCCAGAAACTTGCAGTGCTGCCCGTTCAGCAAGACCATCAACATCATCATCGATATCATCAATATCACAAGCAGTCGGGTTGATATCGGTTGAGAGTTTCACGTCGTCGTCCGAGCGTCCTGAAGTCGCGCAAGACGCACGAGCTCCCGTTGCCGTTGTGCGTGGCATTTGCGGACCCTAGCACAGTAGTGTGTGCTCTCGTCAGGCTAGTTCTGCTTCTGGAAGGTTGTGAACGCGATGGCTTGTGGAGTTGACCGCCAAAGATCAGCAGATAGTACCTTGTGTATATATCTCTTCGTGTTATTAAGGCCCCGTCTACTTTGTCGTTATTTGTGTCGTTAGTAGGCCTGTCGTTAGTTAGTACTCGCTACCGACATGGTATTAACAGCTGTCTACTCAGCTATCGACAGAAACATGTCGTTTCTGCGCGCTTACTACTAACAGGCTCGTAAAAGGCTCGTAAACCCCTATAGTCGCTGTCGCTGCCCCTTATTAGGTTAGCCTACGCTCGGACGGGCTCTACTATCGCAAAAGGACCTCGCGAGACGCTTTTTGTATACTTTTTGTGCCCTGTGCGCTATCGATTAAGTCTTCGGAATGCGCCGTAGCCTATAGTCGCGTCGTAGTTCCTTGTATACGCGTCTTATAGTATTCGAATCGCTTTACTAACCCCCTCCTTTATGCCCTATACGCCTACGCCTCCTCTTAATCTATAGACCCTACGAACGTCGGTATATTGTTCGGAATCGTCGTCGCTGCGGCGCTCGTAGCAGTAACGCTAGTCGTTACTCTAATCGTCGCGGAGCGCTAGTATAGGCCGCCTAGCCGAATTACGACTTAAATAGAGCCTAGGAGGGGTAGGAAGGAGATGTTTAAGTGCCTATATAGACTAGAGCGTTACTACTATAAGGTAACGCACCTACGGCAGCCTATACTAAAGGCGTTAGTTAATAAAGTAACGGAGCGTAGCGGCCTAGATAACTATAGAAAAGCGAGGGTTTCTATCGCAGAGCAGGTAGTAATATTCTATAACTTTATAGCTTATAACTAGAGTATTGCAGACCTTAAACTACGCTATATTTATGCTAGAAGGACGTTCTAGAGGGTAATTAAGAAGGTTAGCATTATGCTCTATCGTATAGCGGAGGACTATATTACCCTGCCGGACGACGAGGCTATTTATCCGGCTCTTAGAGACCCTAAGTTTACTTACTTTAAGGGGGCTCTTAGTGCATTAGATAGTACGTTTATTAATACGAGCGTGCCGGAGGAAAGGTAGTCGGCGTAGCGCTGTCGCAAGAACTTTATAGCGTAGAACGTACTAGCTATATATAACTTCAGTTATAGCTTTATATACGCGCTTGTCGGTTACGAGGGCTCTGCTAATAATAGTACCGTCGTAAATAGAGTATTTAAGGTCGGTAGATTGCGAGTGCCTAAAGGACGTTATTATCTCGCGGACGGTAGCTACTCGCTAAAGGATAGACGATTGCTAGTGCCGTACTAGCGGACAAGATATTACCTACGTAAGCAGGCGGCCGCGAACGCGAGGCTAGAGACAAAAGAAGAGCTCTTTAATCTTCGCTACGCGCAGCTTCGGAACTGTATTAAACGTATATTTGGCATCGTTAAGAAGCGCTTCGAATACGTCCGTTATAGCCCTCGTAAGGGTAGGCTAATACTAGATTAGAAGCGTATTCTTATAGCTTGTTTTGTCCTTTATAACTTTATCCTTGCTTATAGTAAGCAGCCGCTTTCGTCGGAGCCGTAGCTTATCGAGAAGGACGGTTTTATCGGTAATAGCGACGTAAGCGGCATTACGCGCGTAGCGTCGTTAAGCGTCGATAAGGAGGACGAGGGTATAGTAGAGTTTCGAGATAA
>AWYF02002858.1:0-34698 GCA_000504405.2 Mycosphaerella sp. Ston1
TAATAAGGCATTAAAAGATAAGGATTCTTAACTATATTAGGATGTCTATATTAGGTTGTTAATTTAAGAAGTTAATAATTAGTTCAAAGTAAATTGATTATATAAAGGAGAGTATTATAAATCAGTATACCTATAGTTACACAATAGTAGTTCAGTATAACAGCAGATAACTATAGTTTATATTATAGTTAATAATTCATAATAATAATCATAATATTACAGACTGGGGTAAGTAAAGTATATATATATAGACTCCACACTAGACTAGACACATAGCCCTAGTAGTCAAATTATTACAGAGCATAATCAATCACAACACATGTGTGTAAGGTACTTGCTCTAGAGTAGCTTCTATACAGCTTGAAGCACCAGGAGAAGGAGATTCCCAGGATCATCGATATGGAAATCCTCCCATTGGCTGCTGGTCTCTGCTCCGATCCACCCCACCGGCACTGTGCTATATAGAAGCCGAGAAGTGCTTGTACAGTAGAACTACATGTACAAAGTACTGCCTCACTGTCGGCCGAGGATGTGATGGTGCACGTCTCTGCGGTGGAAGTACCACACGGTCCAGGTGATGGCAAACTGCGCGACAAAGGCACAGGCGGAGAAGATGAAGCCCGTGGTGAAGCGGGGCGCGTCCAGCTGGGGAAAGGTGAGCAGAGGCAGCCATGCGTTGAAAGCATAGCCAAAGCTGTTCATGAGCCCCAGCACGATCGAGCGCTCCTCGGCATCTCCGCCGCAAATCTCACTACACGTCGAGACCACCAATCATTAGCGATCAGTGGTGATGATGTGCACGTATAAATCGTATATGTACGGGAGGAGGCAGGTAAGGAGAAGGAGTAGGTAAGCAGGTACTCACTTGGCCCATGACATGCTGATCGGTCCATATGGCACCGACCCGCGATAGAGTTCAAACGCGAACCACTTCAGACCCCGCGGCACGTTCCATATCGCGAGCACAATGGCGCACAACAACCCCAGCCCCGTCGCGATGGACATGACTGCCGCGCGGTGGCGCCAGTAGTCCGACATGACCGCCAGCGCCAGCGTCAACACCACTTGCACTGCCGATTGCGTCGTGGGGATGATGTTGATCAGTTCGATGGAATACCCCGAGCTCTTGAGCCAGAGTGACATGGGGTTGAGACTGGACGAGGGGCCCTGCAAGATTCAGTCCGTCAGGAACGGAGTCAGGAATGGAGTCAGGAGAGACGCACCGTGTTGATGAAGATGATGTACAAGACGGTCAGCAGATAGACATGCCACCGGCCAAAGATGCGCTTCCATGCGGACCATCCGAGCTTCGTTCGTGGCGCACGACCTACCTCGTCCATGCGCCGCTTCGCCAGCTCGATCTGGTCCCGGCGCAAATAGAAGGCCCGCGAGTTCTCGGGCAGATCGGGAATCAGAAACAGGCCCGCCACGGCGATGGGTACACTGATGACCCCGTCCATGATGAACAGCCACTGCCAGCCTGCTTTGCCGCCTCGTCCATCCAGCCCGCGGTACACGCCGGCCTGCAGGTATCCGCTGAACATACTCGCAATGGCCGAGCTGGCGTGGAAGATGCACGCGCGCTTGGCCAGCTCCGACGGCTTGTACCAACTCCCCAAGATCATATGCGCTGCCGGATAGAAGATGGACTCGAACAGGCCCACGAAGAAGCGGATGACGATGACGTGGCTGGACGACGTGGCGGCAGCGAGACAGAACGTCAAGACCGTCCACACCAGTTCCTGCATCCCTCCGGACATCATCCATCCACCGGTCAGCCTGGGCCACGCCATAAGGTATCACCTCCATCATCGCATCCATGGGGGAAAGGGGTGCAGGAATCATGAGGTGAGGTAGAATAACATACGCAAGAAGGAATCCAAATCGACGGCCGCACTTTCGTCAGGATGATCTGCGACGGAATCTGGCCGACGACGTAGCCTGTCGTCCACGCGACGTCGATGTAATTGATCTGATTCGCATCCATGGCCAGGTCCTCTTTCATCCCCGACACAAACGCATTGGCAATGTTGGTCTGATCGAGACTACGGTCGGTCAGGTCAGGTCAGGTAGTGTCCGGTGTCAGTACGGTACAGGTATAGCTGACATACTTCTTGATAAAGTATCCCAGCGAGAGGATCAGCAAGACACTGGTATCCAGCCGGCGCAGGAATGCCGTCTCTTCTTTCGATCGACCTGGCTCGTAGTCCCAGATGTATGCCCACCAGGGTACACGGGTCTTCCCACCCGCCTGTTCGCCGCCGTTCATCGAGACGATAGTTGCCGAGTCAGCCTCGATGGCACAGTGTTTCTCTGTACATGTAGCCACGACCATGATTGTTCTCCTTTTTTTAAAAAAAAACAGCACTCTCGCAGCAATTGGTATATATATATATATATTGTTGAGCAGACTACCACCTCACATGAATGGGTACTATCTCTCTCTCTCTCTCTCTCGCTCGCTCGCTTACGTGGAATCCAACTACATCATTTCACCAACACAGCACGCCATACATACATACATGGTTGCAATACCCACTCTCACCCTTCCACTCGACAACATCGTGCACGCGACGATCCGACTGTCTCCTCAACGATATGTAAGGTATGTGTCTACTTCCTGAGCATGCATGTATATATGTATACTAAAACAGCCGACGAGCCGTTTTACAAGAAACACAACACAACTTATCTATGTATCTATCTATCTATCTAACCTCAGTATCTATCTATTATCCTCTCTTCCTTGCTCTTCACTACCTAGGGGATTGGAGATTGTGTTGATAGATGTGTTTTTTTTTTGATTCTCGTCTACATTTTCGGATTTATTTATTCATGGGGATTATGTACATGTCGTTTCTCGATCTCGATATCGCGCTCTCTCTCTGTGTCTCTCCCGCTCTGTTTCTCTCTCTCTCTCTGTCTCTCTCTCTGTCTCTCTCTCTCCCTCTCTCCCTCTCTTCCTCCCTCTCTGTCTCTCTGTCTCTCTGAATCTCGATATCGCGCTCTCTCTCTCCCTCTCTCTGTGTCTCTCTCTCTCTTCCCCCTCCCTCTCTATTTCCACCCCTCTCTCCATATATCTCTCCACCCTCCCTCTCTCTCTTCCCGCCTCCCTCCATATATCTCTCCACCAGCCCCCCCAAAACTCATTTCCCCACACATCCATCACTCAAATAGAACACCGCATGCCGCCATCACCTCTTCTCCAACCTCTCCATATCAGCATACGCATCCAACACCAAAATCTTCAACAACTCCAAATCCGCATCCTGCAACATCTCTGGATACGCGCGAATACTATCCCACTTACTCGCAATTTCGCGAATCGGCCACCATCGCTCGTCGTGACTGTTCATTTCCGCCTCCGAGACCCGCCGGACAATGCGGCTGGACATACTCATGATTTCGCCCAAGAGTTCGCGGGAGGTGTAGCTGGCGTTGTGGAGGCGGACGTATCTGGGGTGATTGCTGGGTTCCGTGAGGAGTTGTCGGATAGTTGTCGGCATGATTGGGGGGGTTCGTTTTCGTTTTCGCTTGCTGTTTTCTTGTGATTGTTTTTTCTTCTTTTTTTTTCCCTTGTGTGATTTCCGTGTATATTGTGGTGTCGATGGGTCTCTCTTCTGCTGCTGCTGCTGCTGCTGCTGCTGGTGGTCTGTTACTTCTCCAGTGAAGACAGATCGATCGTTTCAAGAGATTCCCACCTCCCACCACCATCACATCCACCACCAACACTACTACTACGACCACCACCACCACCACCCTGTATACACCAAAAAGCCGATACGATCGACCCTGCTATGTGGTATATGATCCGTCTTTGTATCAGTCGGCTAGAAGAATTTCAATCGTTCCCCCTGGCCGTCATTATTGCATGCTACGACTGTACTCAAAACTCTGACTACCTTAGTTCTAGCTCGTGATCAGAAGTCTTGGCCTCATTCGACGATAATGACCGCCGTAGCAGCAGCAGCAGATTGCAGGCTAGCTAGCAGACTAGCTGTAATGTTGTAGAGTGAGACTGATGGAAAGTGAAATATGTACACAACGATGTTTTTTTTATCTGATCGCTCATCTGATAAGATTGATGATGATAATGGCGAAGGTGACTGCCAGTCTGCAAGGCCCAAAAACCTGATCGTTCGATCCGAACCTCGGCGCGCGGGGTGGTGGGGCCGCGGGATGATGCGTACGGTCACCGTAGTCACCTTATCTACCAAATACTACCGGTTAACCTTTCCTTGCCCGTCAAATGCGAACAGTACACGGCCCGCGTAGTGCCAGTGGTATACTTTCCACATCCGTGATTCTTATTCTTCTTCATCTTCTTCTTCTCATCCTTCTTCTTCTTCTCCTCCTCCTCCTTCTCCTCGGCCTCCTCCACCTCCTCCACCTCCTCCTCCTCCTCCTCCTCTCCCTCCCCGCAACACCGATGGTAGTCTTCTAACCTGGCTGTCCATCGTGGATGACTGGGGTTATTCAGCTCGACTAGGAGATCGGTGGGGAGGAGAGCTGAAACTTCTTCTTCTCTTCCTCCCGAGATTTCCGCGTATACTTTGGGCCAGCTTGGGTCTTTTTCTTGGTGGAAGAGTGTCTCGAGGAAGTAGTCACTCGTTTCCTCCTCCTCCTCCTCCGTGTCGTATCCACCATCCAGCTTGAAGAAGTCATCCTCGAGCTCGTTGGGTGTATTGTCGGCGTCATTTACCTCGTCAGAGTCAATGTCAGAGTCACTCTTACTGCTGCTGCTGCTAGCTTTCGGACTCGTCGATGTCTGTTGCGAGGATATTGGGGAAGAAGAAGTTGTGCTGATCATAAAGACAGACGATGAAGTAACAGTAGTCGCACTCGTATCTCCGGAAACCTGACGTCGTGCTCTATCGGACCCTCGATTCTCGCTTGGCTTCTTCACTCGTCCGGCGAAGATGGGAAAGTTTTCTTCTGTCATTCCCGTCCTCAACATCCGAAACGCTCGATCGACGGCACTGCCTGCTTCTCGAACACAAACGTCGAGGTGATGTCTGATCATCTTCTCTGCGCGTTGGTCACCAGCGAGACCGATTTCTTCCGCCAGCAATTTGTGCATATTGCTTTGATGCGGTGGTGAGAAGAGCTGGAATGGCATTACTGAATGGGCGAAGCGTTGGAGGTCGCAGAGCACCACTTCGAATGTCTCAGACGAGGTCGCTGATTGCTGTGCCGAGACACGCTGCGCGCAGTGGGTGAGTTGGCTTGTGAGCCAGACTGCGTAGTGTGTGCGACTGATACATTCTGCACAATAACCGAAGTTGATGGGTCTGCCATGTGACGGGTATGGCATCGTCGAGGCCAGGGTTCGTAACGGATTGATCGCCATATGTGTTCTGCAGAGCTGAATGTCGAGTAAAGCCTCTACCAGCTTCTTTGTGGCTGCGGACTTACCGCCTATGACACTCGCAACGCTCGTCTCCAGCGCATCATGATTGGCATTGTAGTATGCAGTACAATCGAACCACCTACTGCTCAGCTTGGGATCCGCCGCAAGATGTCGATTGGTCATGAGGTGCAGAGTTGTACAGCCCGTCTTGACAGCCAATTTGAGAAACTTGATCGGGGTTTGTGCAACGCATTGTCCTAGCAAACTATTCTCCAGCATCAGATCTAGCAGCGCTGCAGATACTCTGCTGAGACAGCCGAGTGCTTCTGCCCGAGCGCACGTTTCGATCACGGATGTCGTGACCGAATGTAGTCTGGCCATGAGGGTGTCCCGTGATGGGTATGGCTCGATATCGTCCAGGCCGACTGCATTCCCATAGAGAATGTTGAGAATGGAGATGTACTGTCTCTTGGCATAGAGGTTCTGGTTCCTTGCAGCTTGACCTTTGTGCTCGTCGTCGTTGCGCGGAGTGGACCAGCCGTGTGGAGCGAGAGTCGAGTCGTGGAAGCGCTGACACATTATATCTGTGCTGAGGATGCTCGAGGGGGTCTGGATCATCCTTAGAATATCCCTCGTATGGGAGTGCGAGAGTGAGAAAGAGAGGGGATCATCATCTTACCAGTGGCTCGAGTACACATGTATTGTTCTGGAAGCCTATTGCAAAGACACGAAGGCCGTCTTGATTTGGACTCGTCCCAAGCACGTTCATCAACGGTGCCTGGGTTGCCAGTATCGCACTGTGAACATGCGCGTGATTGACGCTTTCTTCGCCGAATTCGATGCGGACGTCTGCTTCGGAGTGGTGGAGATGAACGAGCAGCGTATCGATCCTGCTGTAGCCCGTCATGGTGGAGCGCTATCAAGTAGGTAAGTCCTGTACAACTCGAGCGGTAGCGGCGGAAGCAAAGAGAGAAAAGGTTGACATATGGATAGATAAGGGATGGGTACTTTTCCAAAAAAGAATGACACGGGAAACAGAACAATTCACTCGCCATTGCCCAGTCAATCTTCCATGAATCATAATGGTTGGGCGCGGCTTGTACACGAGTGAATCTCCGATCTGGCAGCTTCCATTACTGCTGCGATGTGAATAGAGGAATCACCGAGAACCGGCGGGCATGTTTAGTGCGTATACATGGTGGCAGCAGAGGTGGTGAGCCCAAAGCTCCTTGAGGTCCATTGAGGTGTATTGCTACGTGTCGAGCAGTTTGAGCTTTGCACGATGTTGGTTCTGGTTCGCCGTGGAGGAATCGTTGCGAGAAGCTCTGATTCCGTGATACTTTGTGGACCGCGCGTGGGAATGGGATACATCTTCTTCTATGGTTCATTGAATCGAGCTGCAACTCGCACGCCGCCGGTGCTATCGTCCAGATTCTCTCCACTCTACCACACACTCGCACAATCACCGACGATACTCAGTCGCATGGTCCAAAATCCAGCGAATCGAATCACCTCTCCAAGTATCAGCTTCTGTATGAGCCAAAGAATCCAGCTTCGCATCCCAGACAATGTTCTCCGGCGCTGTAAGATTATACAGTGGCCAGGCATCCGCGCTTTCCCAACGTCCCTCGAACGTGTTCGGATCCAAGTCGTAGATGAAGCTTGCCCATGAGCGACTCATCAGTCCAGCAAGGTCAAAGTAGCTCTGTGGTGCATCCGCAAAGGGATTACTCGCGCCGTGCAATGCGTCGTAGCCCAGACCTTGCGTGTTATCCAGGACAAAGGAGGTCTCGGTGAAGTGTGTGACGCCGACGTCCCGAGATATGCCCATTGGAAGTGTATCTGGACATGTGTTAGTAATGGAGAGTGTGACCCATTAGGTTGTTTGGTGTGCTCACTGAAACGGTACGAGTACACAGGAAGGCCCTGAGCAGCCCAAGCCTCACACGCTCCGCGACGGTTTGCGATCATGACTAAGTCTCCTTGGAAGTTGGCAGCGCGGCGCCACTGAGCGCCGTAGGAAGCTGGGAAGGTGTAGTTCTCGGATGCCAGCTCTTCATCGGGAGGACTGCGGTATGCTGGGTCATCGGGGTATAGTTCCAACACCCTGGAGACGAGGTCTGTGGTTGTGAGATATGCATTCATGGACTCATCGGTGATTTGGTCTGCGAAGTCTTGCGTGGTGTTTACTGGGCTAGGCGTGAACTTGGTCCACTCGTCGGTGTTCGCGCCGACGATGATGGGCACCTTTACGAAATCACCCTCAGCGAGCTGAAGACTCGCCCACCGAGCGATGAAGTCTTGGTCGACGATCGGATTCCAGCTCTGTGAGAGGGTGGTGTTTGCGTTCAGCACGGACTGGACGGTGTCGATAGGTGCAGATCGTAGGCATTCGAGCGTATCGACAGCGTCGCCGCAGCCAGTCTCGTTGACAAGAGCATCGTACAGGGGCTGATAATCAGAGGGCAGCTTGTAAGAGTTGTAGTTCACTGGGTTCCCCGACTGCATGATTGCTGCACGAAACAAGTGATCATCCCGGCCATTGTATGCAGTGAGCTGCCAGCCGATCGATGCTGCTCCAGCGGACACGCCGAAGAGAGTGACCTTTTCTGGGGCGCCACCAAATGCGGCAATATTCTCTTGGATCCAATGCAAGGCGAGGCGCTGATCTCGCAGACCAATATTGGAATCGCCGGCATCGACGACTTCTTGAGAAGCTATGAAGCCTAGTGGGCCCAAGCGATAGGCCATAGCCACAGCCATGATGGGCTTCCCAATCTTGACACTGTCTTCAACAATGAAGCTCATGTTGAAACGCAGGTCTGCTGTGCCACCTGCCAGACGAAGCAGTGTCAGCATCGATCGAATGCATCAGCGTGAGCAATATGATATGGATCTGATACCTTGATACAAGCCTCCTCCATAAAACCATACCGCCACTGGAAGCGTTTCGTTTTCGTAGCCCGCAGGCCTGATCACGTTGAGGTATAGACAATCTTCTGATTGTGCGTATCCATTTTGATCTTCCTGTACATGGTCAATGCCATCCCAAGGACATTCCTTCATCATAGAGTTACCGCGTAGCCATAGCACATCGGAGCATACTCGGTCGCCTCATACGTGCCGTCGAAAGTGGTATTGAGGCTCCGCGGGCTACGGAACCTCAAAGCACCAACTGGAGGTTGGGCGAATGGAATGCCCAGGAAGAAGTCTTGTTGATATCCCGGGCTATACACGCCAGAGATTGTGCCATTCTTGACGGACACGGTCGGGGTGCTTTGGGACCTGGTTGTCAAGAGAGAGTGCCCGGAGACGAGAGTGGTCACAGCTGCTGCAGCTACCAAGAAACGAGCCATGGTTGGAACTTTGGGAGAGTGGCAGTGATGACAGATGTCTGGACGCCAATTTCGACCCAGTTATAGTCCCAACACCAGGATCGTACGTCACATCTTGCTATTCCGGAGGACGGTTCGTGTACATGTGTGCTTGCGCTCTGACAAGACGAAACGAGTGATAGTAAGCTCATGTCCACCGCAGAAACTGACGTCGATGTCCTGCAAACCTCATGCTGTATTCGGTTGAAGTGCGGTCCAGGAAGGCCCGAGATCTGATCTCTTGTACGGAGTATGGACCCACTTACTGTGACGGATTGCACGTCTGGGATATGTCGGCGCGGCTTGGCACTGCATGTCTTAGGCAGACTGAGTGATGACTGTTGGACTGTGATGAGGGAATAATGGCCTGACGCCCGGATCACCGGAAGCGTGTCTTAGATATCGTACTCGGAGCATTCATTGACCTATCAAGCTTCTCAGCGTCTGCTTATTCACTTCCGTAGCCTTTCGTGCCTAGCGAGGACCGGAAGTTCCATTTATTCTTTTCTGAAAAAGGAGTAAATCTTGTTACGGAACCCCATCGACTAATGAATGAGTAGATCAAGCAGATTCAACTTCTTCTGGTCAAAGACGCCTTTCTGCGTATGAATTCCATGGAGCTAAGGTAGATCCAAGTATGATAGCAGCACCTCCGATTGTGAGAACCAACCTTCGCAGATGTGTTGCCATGGCTCGATGTGTTGCTGCGCCGCGATTCCAAGTCTGCTGTATCCGTGGTACGCAGCAGGAAAGCTACCAGGCACACATCATGGTGGCCAACACATATGAATTTCACGATGTTGAGAAAAGCAGCCATCAGGTCCTCGTGCAACTTCCCACATCGCCACGCACAGCCATCGAATCGTCCCAGAATGGCACTCCTCGCCATCGTCACGCGATTCGGCGCCAAACTCAAGCGTAGACTGTCGTCCCTCCCACCGCCACCGCAACGAGAGTGCGATATCTGCTGCGAAGCGCAGCCCGACAGCGCCTTCCCTCGCTCCCACCGCATCCCCAAATCCTGCCGCCCCTGCCTTCTCGGTGGGGTGGGCGGCGACAGCATCACCACCACGACCATTGGTCAACATGACACGACCGCCCCGTCCCAACTGACCTGCAATGCCTGTCTCGCACGCGCCCTCGTCGCACAAATCGAGTCCAGACATCCGCGGCGCATCGGATGTCCCGTATGTCCCCAGATCTGGAAGCCCGGCGTGACCGTCCATCGACTGTTGGGGAGTGGGCAAGTGGGAAGGGAGCGGAGGAGAGTATACCGAGTGGGGTTGAAGGTGGCCAGTAGTAGGTCGAAGCGGGGGCGAGGTGGGGTGTACGAGCCTCCGGAGGATCGGGCGACGTTAGAGATGTTGGTGAAGCAGAATTCGAGGTTATGTCCTCATTGTGCCAGGCCATTTCAGCGTGTGAGTGGGTGCCAGTGGATTCGGTGTGGGTTTTGTTTTGGAGCCTTTGCTCTGGAGAGGGCGGGGACGGTTGAGGAGGCGCATCGGGCTTGGTTGGAGCGAAATGTCGAGTTTTGACAGTATTGTGTGCCGGTGGGGGTATCATCGTGGTATTGAGGCATCAGTCGAGAGGCGGGATTGTCTATGTTTTCGATGTAGGCTACTCCGTAATAAGCAGTAATTCGGTATATTAATGACTCCATGATACAGTGAGACCACCTACAAGCATATTCGAGGTGACAGTACTCATATTCTCAAACCGACTGGACTGGCCAAGTGAATATAAGGTACTACTACCATACGGAGTGGCGTACAGGTGAGGTGTTTCGAGCTGAGTCCAGGCAGCCGGGAGTGAATACATGTACATGTAGGTCAGGTGAGTCAACAATACATACCGTCAATAAGGATCAATCAATTCCATCAATAAGGATCAATCAATACCATCAATAGAACGAGCACAATAGGGCAGAAGCCAATCAAATGGCCCGGGGATCATGCCGCTCGTGGCAGGGTCCGTGCAGAGCGCGTGTTTACAATTATACCTCTACTTCCACCTCTTAAACAACTACCTTACCTACTTTCAGTGTACACCACTTTTCACCGCCAACATCATCCCCTCATCCGTTACCTTGCTTGTTTACCACTCCCGCTTGGGCACTGCGCTGACACCCTGTGGAGACTCCTGTGCAGATATTGCTTCCCCTGTACACATATCGCGTACATTTCAGCAGCAGCAGCAGCAGCAGCATCCATCTTGCCCACCACAGCACAGCACAGCACAGCACACACACACACACCAGAAACACCAGAAACACCAGAAACACGCGTACTCCGCCACCATGAAGACGCGCCGCTCGGTCCCCACGGGCCACGACGGCGACGACGACCACTTCAGCATCCCCATTGACCTCGAGACGGGCGAGATTCCCAAGTGGGCCAAGGAGCTGATGATCGACGGCAAAGGCACGCTCACGGGCCAGAAGAAGGAGAAGAAGGACTTGGGATTCTACACGTGGCGCGGCGCTGTCTACGCCATCGACGAGGACACTCCAGAGGAATGGATCCACGCCGAGGCTGGCCGCAGCAAGAAGAGCGCCGAGAAGAAGAACGACGCACATGTCCGTCGTCACAAGAGCGAGACTCCCGCCAGTGTGCCGCGCTTTTCCAACCTCAAGCCGAAGGAGCCCAAGCTGTGTGAGCCACTGGTCGCCAGTGTCGTGAGGGAGAAGCAGAGGAAGGGGGAAGAGATTGAGGTGCTGCCATCGAGAAAGGTCGTCGACAAGAGCAGCAAGAAGCGATCGAGAGAGACGAGTCGCGTGGAAGAGCCCGTCCGCACCACCAAGAAGCCGAAGCAGCAGCACAGGGATCCCACCAGTCTCAAGAACAGACCCCCAGAGGGCCACTACCTATTTCCCTCGTTGACTACGAAGCCAGAAAAAAAGAAGCGGCCAAAGTCGGTCCCTAAGCCAGATGTCCCACGCGTGAAGGAGCATGTCCCACAGTACCGCATGTCCCGACTACAGATGGCACCACGCATGTCCCCACCGATGGACATACGCGACATCGCCACCTTCCCCGAGATGCCCGCCTCTTTTAGCATCGCCGTCACCGACCAGGACAAGCAGATGCTCTCCAGGATCATCTCCAACATCACCGAACCGGAAGCGAACCGGCTGGCCACTACCATCGTCGACATTGGTATGATCAATTCGCGAGCACAACGCCAGCTAGCACGTTCCGAGTCGCTCCTCTCCACCCTCAGGGGTATTAAAGATCAGCTTCTCGCCAAACAGGGGCGCGAAAGCCCCACTCGAGACTCTGTGATAGGACAGGATTTCGTCATGGCACCAGACACGATCGGGGGAGCCCAAGACACCCAGCAGCTCACTTCTCCAACAGAGATCGACCAAGCCGTTCCTACGTCACGCATGCCATCACTATCGCACTCAGCTCAATCCGAGCTAGAGTCTGCCCCATCTCCTACTTCCCAGGACATGAACCCTCTCTCAGACTCGAACCGTGGTGGTCAGCCCTTACCATATAGTCTCACTGCGGAGAAACTTCAGGCCGCTCTTGACGGATATCCTACTGCTGCTATACATTCCGGCGAGGTAATTGATCGATCGAGACTCGATCGTGAGAGTCCAAATGCTAAACGTTGTAGGATTAAAAGGGAACTTGCCATTCTGGAGAACTTGCCCCGGTTATTGGATGATTGGCATCCTGCTGGTGACAGTGTTTCTTCTTTCGGTCGGAACTGAGGTCATCCTATGCTGGGCTTTTTGCAGTTGAGGTCATCCTATGCTGGAATTTTTGACAAGCAAGAAAGAGAAGACAAATTGTGGATGAAGACGGGTTGGAGTTTTCTTTGTAGATGTTCGGTCTCTTCCTGGAACCACAGAAGAAGCTGCAAAAGAGACATGAAGGATGAAAATAATGACGTTTGACGAGGAAACTTGAGATGAATGAACTTGAAATGAGATGAAACACGAAGAACTGAACAACACTTTGACGTTCCTTTGCCTCTTTCCTTTCCCTGTATTGTTTTCTTTCTTTCTCTTTCTCGGTCAATCACCTCTATGAATGGCGCGCGCGCGAGAGAGAGAGGGAGAGAGAGAGAGGTCACAAGTACCTACCTATAATACCTGACACTAATGAGAATCTCGGTGACAAGAGAAGATCTAGGTACATTACAAAACCAAAAGGCTGATCGGCGGGAGATTTCTTACTCAATCCCAAGAACGCCTACTACCTTCCCTCTTCTTCTCTCTCTTCTTCGCAAGCATCTATTGGAAGAAATATCATCCTCGGTAGTCCGAAATATATCTTCTCATCATACGTCTCTCTTAACCCCTTGCCAATCTTCCCCGCTGTAGCTAACACCATCCCTCTCTCTCAACGAAGTCGCCTGTCCGGCTAAATCCATTCTGCGATCTCTCACGTCTTCCCCATCGGCTCTCTCCGCTTCGCACAAGGCACAATTGACAGACGCAATTCCACCTCGTCATGAATGCTTCGGCTCGGGCATCCACATCTGCTTGTGCCACATCGCTGTAGGTATGTGTGATTTCCTCGCCTTGGAGGATGCTCCTGATGGCTCGGAGCACGAGCAGGTCGCCCACAAACTCCCTTTTCGCGTTCGCCACGCATGAATGGTTCACGCACGCGGCGGCGATCCATACGCCCGTGCTGGCGGTTTGGATGTCTTTTGAGCTGTAGTTGCCTCCAGGGGAGATTGCTCCGGGTCCAAACGCGTTGCGGCAGATGATGTCGTGTATGGCAAAGGTGTCGACGATCGCTGACGCTGTCTTTCGTGCTGCGGTAAAGTAGGGTTCCTTGATCTTGAACTCCCGGGCAGAATCTAACATGTCTTCGCCTCGCTTCGATTTATGCAGATCCACCTCCAGTCTTTCGGCATGGCCCGCATCGTCCTCCACAACTGTTCACGAGTAAGCCATGAGCGGGACTACAGGTCCAGTGCGCTTCGCTGCTAGCACGGAACCATGATGGTGGGTGTCAATGTTCAGCAGCAGCACGGCAGTCCTGGCTAGTTCTACGGAGCGCTCCGGATATCGTTGACCAAGAGCCATAAATGAACACAGAAAGCCACCAATGCGCACGAACGTATCAGTGTTTGACGGGGAACAAAAAGCTTCGAGGATACAGTCATATCCAGACTGGGCCGTGCGGTTCCAGTGAGGAAATAGTAAGTCACACTATCTGCAAGTTATCTCGTCGGTTCCAGGAAGCCTTCAATAGGAACCTTTGTATTCCCTCGCGGATACAGAGTGACGAGGATTCAATCATGGTTTGGGTTGCTGTCACACACCACGACTTCTGATCCAGGGAGCTCAAGCTCATGAGCGGAAATGTCTCATGCCCCATTACATGATTAGTCGGGCACGATAGGGTACGACGGACCTAGGTTCTCAGCAAGAGAAACACCTATCGCATATGTCCCGGGACCTCAGGCCCGTCTACGTGGTACTGCAGGTAGTGCTTCAATGAAGATCTCAGCCGTAATAGATGAGGTTTCCATGATAGCGACTGCTCGGCAGGATCTTGCGGCATTCTTGATAGCCTTGATCTGACGCGTCCTTTCTAGCCTAGAAGCATACATATGAGTGTCCAAGGTCGGCATGAGCCAGCTAATTGGGGTAAGTTGAAAATTCATGGCTAGGCTGGCAGGGCATAATCTGGACCCCTCCTTAACATTCATATGTCACGATGTAGGCAGAGCATGCACACACTCGGCGCTGGGCTAACGGATCAGGCCCTTTTCCGCGGAATATTATCGCCGCTTCAGCCTGACGGACCAGATTTCTTAAACGTGAATGCCAATACGCCAGAACTCTGTCCCCCAACGAAGAGTTCAGCAGCCGCACTGAGTCGGTCCGCACATTCGGTGGCAGCAGACTCGCCCGATATGCCCATTACTATCTGTCCAGCATATAACAGCAGAGATCGTGCTTTGGCCGGTGCCAATTTGCGGGCTGCAAACACATCGAAGTCGTTCAGAGCGCCCCAGACTGCTACAAGATCCAGTACTTCGCAGCTTCGCCCGGTCTCGCCTTTATTTAGGCCCCAGGGCGCGGCCATCAGCACGTTGGCACTCATTCTGGATATCTGGGACTCCAGTCTCAATTTCGACCAGAGTCCGTGCGATTCATACTTGGCCGAGAACAGGCGGCTCATTCGCCAACACAGGCGGAGTAGAATGATCTGCGTAGACCAGTAATGCATCGCTGCTTCAAATTCGCCCATGGTTGTGAATTTCATGAGATAAGGCATGGTCTCGGCCTTGGGATCCACCTCTGCCTTATGAACTGTCACATGGTGCAGCATCTCAGTCTCGGCGGCAGCATCATGCATCTCGAGAAGCTCTTTTGCGAGCAACAGAGCAGTTTCCAGGTCCTGGAGCTGCTTCCCACTCTGGACACCTTTGACTAGCATAATAAGACGAGGCAATCTGATGAACTGCTGATTGCCCAATTTCCTCAACTTCGCGACTGCAGTCCACGGACATGCCATCTTGTCCTTGGCGAACGGTACCGGTTCCAGGTCCAAGTAGCGGGGAACCTCGAGAGGAGATGCGGTGCCCGTTACGCAGGGCCCGATGAAGCCCACTGCCCAGAAGGTGTACACCAAGGTTCGGGTCAGCTCCGACGGAGGCTTGTGGGGTGCCTTGACCTGGGCCATAAAGATAGCCATGATGCCATGCATGTGTGAGCGCATTGGCGCAGAAGTCCAGCCGGAGAACATGCGCTCGAAATTGACCAGGAGCGCAACAGCACACAGGAGGTCGTCTCCACTGGAGGACTTGGCCATGCCATCCCGAACGGACGTGATGGCACGAGTGTAGCTGCTCAGGCAGCTCTCTTCGGTCACATTCGTCCTTCGCAATGAAAGATCCGAGGCTTTGATGAGAGCCTTGGCAGCAGAGTCTATGGCATCGCTGTGGCCGATGCGAGCTGGGAGCAGGTCATACCAGATCTCATTGCGGTGCGTCCTGACCATCATGTCGACCAATTCCATCCTCAGCCGCGTCGTGGCCGAGGACGGCTTGTGGATGACCAGAGAGACATCGGTTCCGCTCTCTGGTGTCAGCAGAGGATGGCGTTGCTTGTTCGCACGCTTCTGGCGTCGAGCGATTTGCTTGTCCTGTGTGGCAGGGCGCGCCGCGTACGGGGAGGATGCGAAGTGGCGTCGATGATCCCGCTCGGAGGCCCTATCGGATGGGATGTCTACGTCGTCGTCGTCGGCGGCGGCGGCGGCGGCATCCTCCTGGCGAGCTCCCGGGTCATCGGTGTCGGGCGGAGTCTGCATGCCGTCCAGTGCTCTTCAGATTACACGACGTCCATGGAGGAACCGAGCCCACCGTCGTTCTCTCGAGAAAGAAGACGACACGGAGAGGAGAGGCGAGGCGAGGTGCGCCCTCCAGCTTTGGGACATGTTCTTCACGTGGCGGGCGCTAAGTGCTTAGAGCGAGAACTACCGATCGCCCTGCCGTCGTCGTGAGTGCATGAGTGGGTACATGTGATGTACCTATACTGGACCTGTATCTGGGTCTGGCCCGGCGCAGCGCAGCATGTGTACCGACCTGGAGATGGATTCATGGGGAGTCTCAGGGACACACAGCGGTGGTCGACGACTTGCTGGAAAGCACGAAGGATTCTTATCCGCAGGTTCGCTGGGCAAGGAGCACACGGAAGCGGAGCGGAAGACATACAAGACGGCTCGGCACGCGGAAGCGGATCTTCGGCTCGTCCTCTGAGTTCCACGACGGCACGACCTACTAGGTGGTTCTATAAAATACCTAGAGTACCTTAGTTCTAAGAGCCGGCCAAGAATCTCGCCAAGGCCGCGAGCACGGGATAACTTCTGCATCGACATCGACATCGACATCGACATCGACATCCGACAACATCCTCGATGGTCCTGCTTGTTGATGTCTCTCGGGCCCAATCTGCCTCTGTGCCGTCCAGTACGACGATCTTGATCTGCCGGAGAGTGCAGTCAGCGGTCACGGACTCACACGGAGTCTCAGTAGGTCTGGCCTCAAACCACAACAAGGACCTCCTTGCAGTCTCTCCATGGACTTGCTGAAGCTTCAATATGTAGAACTAAGTCTAGAACGCAGCCCTGGGCCGCTGATGCAGTGGACAGTCGCCGGCCAATGCAGTTTGTATCTATTCTCCTCTGAGACTCTGCCTTCTGACCCGACATATCGCCTACTTGCCTCCATATTCCCCGCGTGGCCCTTCTATTCCATCTATTGTATGTACCGCGAAGCTCATAACCCTGGCGTCCGTTTCGGAGATACCTTCGCAATCTTGGTTGTCGGCACAGATCTGACGATCTAGACTCCCGCTATCAGACTTTTACTTGGACACACTGGTTGTTCAGAGTCTGCGACATGTACTTGATTGGCTGAAAGGTGTGGTTCTTGTCGATATAAGCCGCCTGCTGCAAGATGCTGCTCTGCATTGGGGCCAGAATGGTTCCTGGATCGGCCTTGGCCTGATGTTCGAGACCGCTGGCGTGACAACACATGCTGACCCAGCGAAACGGTTATGAACTTATGCGATTTCTCAATGCGTTTTGGGACTACTTTACCCTCGCAGCGCTGCAGCATCCTTCCCTTCCATCGACGTACTCAAAGCTCATCACCAGACTGCTCTTTCTGTCAGCACGAATCGCTACTCGCTGCGGGCGGATCTTGCAGTACGACCTGCGTTCAGTGACGATATTCATGGAGTCCATCACCACAGACCGCCTCGACAGGCTTGACAGTCTCGAGTATCCGGTCAGCAAACGTCGGCGGACCAATACTCTAGTGTCAAAAACGCGATGCATCGATGTTGGTAGTACGGCTGTTCGGGCTCGACGTTCAGGACTAATAGCCTGGAATAGGCTCATAAACTTTGCGCCCTCGCCATTGCAGTAGACGTCGACCTCTTTGGCCATCTTGCCAGAAGCTCTCCCGGATCCGTCCCTATGAGTCAGCTTGCTGCTGCCACTGGTGTCGAGGCCCAATTGCTTGGTGCGTACTCCTTGACGATGCGATGAGTGATGCTGATGTGAAGTAGACACGATCGCTCAAGCACTTGCCGCAGATGGCTGGCTTGTCCAAGTCGATCCCAAATCGTTCGCAGCCAACAAAGTCACGCATGCAATGACTGACCCGGACTTCCAGAGGCTGGTTGCACACTGGTGAGCCTCCCATTCGCGCATATTCGTGATACGAAGCTGGGTTACTGAATCATAACAGCTTCGAGATGGGCCTGCCAGCTGTATTTGCCACTCCGAGATTTCTCGGCAATATCGACTACAATGCGCCCCAAGACTCTTTCCTAATGGCCTGGCAGGTGTCACAAGCGACGAACCTGGGATTCTTCGACTATCTGAACCAGCCAGCAGATCAAGGACCCAGATCCTTGAGTTGACTCAGTTACAGCATGGTCAAGAATGAACGAGCGCTACAAATTATGCAAACTTCTATCACGACCACCCTCTCGCAGTCTTTGGAGGTGTCACTTTGCTTCTGGCTGGCGTCATCTGTTCTGCCTATCGCTATGGCACGTGATGTGAAAGAGGAGGATGCTCAACAAGTAACGACGCCTCAGCAATGATACCACGAATGATGAACTGCATACTCATACTCGGCGACAACCACTCACAAGGATCAAATTCCATTCTTTTCAAGCGGCTTGGACATATAGCTTATTTCCCTCGCTCGGTATGCGACATTCTTAATAGTAGCGCCTCGGATATGACAGAGTGGTTTTCTCGTTCTCAGGGCAACTTCGATAGAACTATCATTGAAATGTGATAGGCGACCCTAATAGCCGATCCACGCTGAGGAACCTGCTATCATCGCGGAACACACTCAACACGAGCCACGCCCATTGTTATCGGCGTTGCCAATCTTGTGTCTTTTGCTACAGCCTGCTAGCACTGTCTCCTGGGCAAAGTCTCGCTGTGAACATCGGTGCTCATTCTGCAAGAAAGAGTAGTAGACTTGGTCGAATACTCACGTGCATGTACGGAGTAGGTACTGCTGAATCTTGACACAGTTGCTTGAAGCTCGATGCTGCAGAAAGCAGCACTGGATCTAGATCGGCCTCATTTCCACTGGTTTTGTATAGCCCCACTATGCCTTGTACATGTGGGTCTATGCTGCGGCTGTCCAGGTTGTGTATGCATAAGGTATCGCTGAAGAAGGAGGGCTCGCTGAAAAGGTGATGAGGTTGCAGCTTCAGGTACATGTACCTGGGTAAAGGTACCGTGACTACCGTCTAGGTACCTACATGTAGTTCTACAGTAAGGTACGATTATTATTCAAGCACATGTGATTGGTGCGCGAGCAGGTCCGCCAACTGTCTTGGCACGCCGAGAAGATGGGATGGACGTTGGTGTTTCAACATGCTTTGAAGCCTTGTGCTTCAGCTTTTCTGCGTCACCCTTTGCGGAGGCGGAGAAAAACCTGTGGACGGGAGGAGTTGTCCAAGCATCGCTCAGACTACCTACTGCTCGTCGTGGGTCTACAGGACAGAGATCACAACATGGTGTCTCCCATCCACCTCACTTGGAACGAATGCCTCTCTGGTATCTTCGGGTCTATCTCTTTGGCAGCCTGGATCTTCCTTCTCGTGCCTCAGCTGATTGAGAACTACACCAACGGCCATGCGGATGGCATATCGTTGACGTTCCTGTTCATCTGGTTCATTGGCGACATCACCAACTTTGCCGGAGCGATATGGGCTGGTCTCGTGCCTACTGTGATCGCGCTCGCCGTGTATTTTTGCTTCGCCGATCTCGTCCTGATCGCACAATGCGTGTACTACCTAGGGCTCAAGAAGCGAGCAG
Source organism: Mycosphaerella sp. Ston1 (assembly GCA_000504405.2). Classification (NCBI taxonomy): domain Eukaryota; kingdom Fungi; phylum Ascomycota; class Dothideomycetes; order Mycosphaerellales; family Mycosphaerellaceae; genus Mycosphaerella; species Mycosphaerella sp. Ston1. Next base: position 19,551 of record AWYF02002858.1, read on the forward strand.
CGGCGAAGGCAGGCGAGCATGTCGCAGTGGGCAATGCGGTCATGCAGAGGACCGACAGTAGCGAGGTCACCCCGCTGCTCCACGGTCACGCGAATGGAAGCAAAGCTCCACAGAGTCCTACACACTCTTCCAAGAGACGGTTGACAGACGTCACTGAGGATAATCTGGGGCTGCCCGGATCGAGGAGATCTAGCAATGCTATGCAGAGGCAGCGAACCAACACGAATGAGCGCAGAGACAGCTTGACCGAGATCCTGGAAGAGCCCACTGCGACGCGAGTATGGGTGAAGAACAGCGTGTCCATCTTTGTGGTCGCCGCTGTGGGCGCGGCAGGTTGGGCAGTGGCGTGGAAGGCAGGAGCGTGGAGACCTACACCTGTCGGACAAGAAGGGAGTGGTGAAGAAACGGCCATGGGAGCGGAGATATTGGGATACGTCAGTGCAGTGTGCTATCTGGGTGCACGCATACCGCAAATCATCAAGAATCAGAGGCAGAGAAGCTGTGACGGGTTGAGCTTGCTGTTCTTCCTGCTGAGTCTGCTCGGGAATCTGACTTATGGTGCTGGAGTGAGTCACGAATTGTTCCCGATTGTCCTTCTGATACTGACTGATTGCAGATCCTTTTCCATTCTGTCGAGAAGCAATATGTCATCACCAACTTGCCCTGGCTCATCGGCTCGCTCGGCACGATGGTAGAAGATGCCATCATTTTTGTGCAGTTCCACGCTTTCGGCGAGAAGGATTCAGCGGCGATTGTATGAAACCCAGAGAGCGACGACGTCGGGATATACAGAACTGTACGATAGTTTCCACGTAGCGGACCAATTTCACCAGCCTGAATCTGGGTGCTCCGAGTGAAGATGTGACTAATGGCACAGGCACCAACATCATCAATTTACCTACCATTGATGATATCGCGCTACATAGCGTCACAAATGAGCGGAGAATCAGCGTTGAGTGAACAGGAAGTCTCCTGCTTCAGCTTCAGTCGCACAACATGTACCTAATATAGACGCTAGGACTTAGTGAAATGCCTTCCTCCCAAATTCATAGCTCTGAAGATCGATTAAATACAATTCGATGACTACCGTAACGTCACGCCGCGCGATAGCGACCTTACATGTAGCCAGTACATGTAGTTGTAGTAAGAGGCGCGAACTTCTGGCTCACGCGTATATACCCTTATAGTAGAAGAGGGCAATGCTTTCCCAGTACACATGTCCCTACACGCGTACAGAGAGTAGGGAAAATAAAAGAATGTTGCAAAGTACAGGAGGTATCGGCTCAAGACCTGAATTCAATGCCTGTGGCGGGTTACAAGGATGAGTTCAGTCTTGTTTCTACATACCTTATGCCATCACGATAGATTAATTACATGTCCCTGCGCGACAATGTTCGCCAAATCAGAAGAATGCGGTGGAAATAGAATACGGAGTTGCCGTGAAGTCGCGTCTATCTCACAGTCAGTATGTAGTCAGGAACACATACCTCACATACATACCTGATGATAGGCAGGATAGCCTCGTCGTGTTTAGAAAGTCTCTCTCTCCCTCCATGTAATTGTAAACAGTCGCGCTCGAAAAATGGGAAGACGTGGGAATCGCAATGGCTATTTTCGACTTCCAGCTTCAGCCTTCAGCCTCGCTCCATCAACTAATTATACGGTAGAGATTGGTTCTACATCTATCTCACTTGTTCGCTAAACAGACTCCATAGTATCTCATACCATCTTTCATTCATTTTCTGGGTACCTGCAGATTCGGCGGGTATGTCATGTCCTCTTTCATCATCATCAACTTTTGATCTTTGTCTCTTGCGAACATGACCTGAGCTCGCTCCAAACGCCAGTGCAGTCTCGTCCGATCCCGCCACGCTATGCAGAAAAAGCAATTGATCAGATCCCTCCTACCTAGTACCCGTTTCCCCATCCGCCACCCTTCGTCTTGGGAATCTCCAATCCTGCCAGCGTCATATTCACCTTGTGGAGACGCAAGAGCAAAGTACGCTCCACCTCCTCGGCAACCCTCTTCGCATGCAGATGTGTTTCTTGTCTCACATCTTTTGAGGGCGCGATGAGGATTCCATCCACGACATCTAGTCGGGCATCGAGCATTCCACTCTGAATCATGCCCAGAATTTCCACTTCCATGGCATCGGGAGCCGTGGAGACAGGCGGGAAGGTTGAAGCTAATGTGGCGAGGCTGACTTCGGAGAAGGAAGAAAAGTAAGCTGTGATGCTGCGTTCGCGGATTTTGGCGAAGAGGTGATCGACGTGGGAGCCGGGAAGATTGCTCGAGGTAGCGCCCAAAAAGACGTCGAGACTCCAGTCGCTATAATATCGTCGGAGAGTGTCTTGACAAGTCTGGTACTTGGCTGTCGTATATAGACCAATAGCCTTGCGCATGTGTGGTTCGAGCTCGAGGAAGGCGCGGAAAGGTCCTCCCAGCACATCATCCATCAGCTCTTGGCGGGTCATGGTCGCCAGAGCGCAGAGTCCACCATAGATGGCAACGTCATTCCCATTGGCCACAGTTCGTTCAAAGTTCTGGCCCAGAACGGAACCGGAATTATGGAACTCAAAGGGCGTGAGCATGAACGCGACGGCTGCCTGGCGGTAGTCTCCTTGCCCAAGATGTGCAATGCCTGCGCTGACGTGATGGATGGGCATGACCAGCTTCATCTCCTCCTCTTTGCTCCCGCTGCTCTTGAGACGATTTGAGTTGGCGAGGAGCCCGCTATAGTAGTGGATGGCTGGGTTGCCGCTCAGCTGCGCCTGCGCGGCTTGTAGGATGGTGGTGTACATGATGCGCAGGTACAGGCCGTTGAGATGGGTGGGCGTCACGCAGAAGTCGCGCATCTTGGAGAAGGCCTGTGACGCTGCATTGTAACCAGACCCGCCGACGGATTGCGGACTGCCCGTATCAGGGACTGGGCCACCCGTTTCGAGATAATGGATGGCCAGATCTTCCTGTCCCATGCGAATCGACTCTCGGATCAGGTTATTCTTGTATCCTCGGAGCTCACTCTCCAACCGGCTATGTTCTCTGCGGTTCTCTTCATCCTGTCGTGACGCCCAGTCGACGTCGGGCGTGGCGAGATCGGAGAAGTGCAGCTGGTCGCCGAGTTCGGTGAGGCGATTGTAGAGCTGCACGTCTTTGCCGGCTTTGGCTTTGGCGATGGCGAGAATGATGGCCTGGCGGGAGAGGGAGGGGCAGCGGAGGGCAATGTGGGCGAGGCGATAGAGGAGGAGCGCGCCTGTTCCCATCCACATACAATCAGTGCACTGCCCCGATCCTGTCACCATCCACGGCGAGAAGCTCACCTTCGTAGTTGCTGGCGTAGTTCTCGAGATCAAACGTCGGCGGCGGCAGTGTTCCAGCTTGTGGCCTTGTAGGCTCAGCGTCGAGAGCAGTCTTGCGGTTCCGCGCCATCGTGACGGGAGGAAGAGTCAGGTAGGCTATGTGAAGTGCGTACTGTGATGATGGAACTGACTGTAAGTGTCTGGACCGAGGAGCTTCACCTTATCTCAGCTTATTATTAGTTCTACAGCTGCACGCACAATCGCCGTCTACAAGGGTTCCGATGTGGGACATCCCTGCATGCGCGCGGCCCGCCCATTTTACGTGCGGAGTGGCGCCGTTCGACCTCCTGCTTCACTACTTTCTCTTCCATCGTACTGCTGTATTTTCTCGAGCATCGGGCCCGTCATGTTGGACATATGAGGCGGTGCTTGCAGTACCTGTTGACGGCATCGTCTTGGCTGACGAGAGATCGCGTCTGTCAAGCAAGCAGGACGGAGAGGAAAGAGGAGGGCCACTCGAGTGGTTGGGTCAGGATGGTGATGATGGAACGCGGACACGTAGAGATGCAGTGGAGGACGCAACACTGAAGGCTCGAGTCGGACTGCGGGGTGGGCATATTCGGAAAGCACAGGCTGCGAAGGATCAATGCCCGGGCTTGACATGACTGCGCACGGCGTGGAACATTTACAGATACGTAAAAGGACCTCCTGTTCATAAGCTCTCAGACTGAGTACAGCGGACTATTGGCGTCTTTCATCGTGCACAAGAGGCTGTGTCGCGGAGAACGGACCACGCTATGAACTCTATGAGCATGCAAGCTGGCTTTGGTCATGGAGCGGGAAGTGTCTCAATATTCTCGTGGACGGCACTCTGGGCATTTCCATCACGCGCTGGACTGATGGTTTCGCATCGGATGCGCCTTTCTCAGCACATGGCATGCGTCGCTCTCACGGGAGTTCTGTTTCCGTCGATCGACGCGCGGGTGTGGGGTGAAGCGACGGCGGCTTCGAGCGCGTGGTCGCGCAGTCTCCTATGGAGGGGATTGGTAGGGAGAGGGCGAGTCTTTCGATGCGGCCCATGTTATCGTCTTTCAGCACGTTCGATGCTGCCCATGTTACCGTCTTTCAGCATGTTGCGCTGCGCTTCCGCCTTCGACCCTGCTGCTGCTGCTGCGGAGACTTGCCATCTCTTGTTGGTGGTATTGGCAGCGACATGGACGATGCGAGGTAGCATGTTGATGTGCGATGGCGATAATCGACCTTTATCGGAATCAAGCTTGAACAGCGCGGCGAAAAGAAAGTCTTTGGTCGCGGTTCGAACCCCTCGCCAAGAACGACAACAAGAATAAGGTAAGGTAACAATAATCATCACCACAACGACCACGACCACCGCCCTCACACACACCTCACGCCTCTAAAAAACAAAAGGAAAACCTAACAAAAAAAAGAGTGTGGGGTCGATCAAGCAAGCGGAATCGAGCTGAGTGTTGTCTCGAAAGGTGAAAGTGTGTTGTCTTCCAATAAGACTATAATCTTTCATCCCTCTCGGACTTAGAGAACTCGAAGCTCTAACTCAACCGCTAGACCAATGAAGGTCCGGCGAGATCGCCGAAGTTTTGAGTAATGTGGACTCTTATAAAGTTCCATCAATCGCGGGAGCAGCGGGATGCTGGAGCTTGATAACGGCGGGAGAGAGAGAGAGAGAGAGAGAGGGTGGCGTGGCGCGTGTGGCATGTAGCGAGTGGGGGGTGAGAGGCGAGCATTCGTGAGTGCCCGTATAGCACTCCATCATCGCTATGATGAGCACGACTTCACTCGCTCCTTCAAGTAATATTGTCGTACGAGACCAAGCACCCAGAGTCTCAGTCAACTCGAAACAGAACGAACATATATATCCCCCGTGAGGTAAATACAAACCCAGAGCTCCCGAATCAGTCTACGGCTATCTATCACTCAAAAGAAGAGATGACCCCGAGATGAAGCAAGAAGGTGAGTTAAAGGGTACGGTAGGTCAAGACAACAGAAAATTAGGCGGACGATAACAGCCCTCCCTGTTGAGGCCTTATGGTAATGGAATGGAGCTACGAGCGCGGCAATGTCGACAAGAGTTATACTAAATTATAGAGTACTGCCCTTTTTCGACCACTGTGATATTTGTGGTACACTTACTTACTCAGGAGTAGAGTTTCCTCCCTCCGCTCGAAAGTATAGTAACACGTCTCCTCCCCTCAGAGCTGCCTCGAAATCGGTGTTGAGCCGGTGCCTTTGAAGTTGCCCGATCGGCGAGTGACCAGAGCCAGTACCAGAGCAGAGATGGTGGTAAGGACTCCAATGAACATGAAACCATCGTCCGCAGTGAAGCGGGAGCAGGGTGGCAAGTAGACGCCCGAGTCGTCGTTGCGCACGACACTGCCGCAGGGTCGAGGGTTGATCGGATTGGACGACTTGATCGCGAGAGTCTGTAATGACCCGGGTCAGTTCAGCGCATGGCGGTATTTCCGCATCGAGACACTTACAAGACCGCCGGCCAGGTAGAAGAGTGCGGCAATCGCATCGAGTGTGAGAACCGCCACCCAGGGGATGATGCTCAGGAAGGCGGAGGCAATGCCGATAAGGGCGTCAAGCAGACCAAGGACGCCGACCGCAGCCCCAAAGCCGACAGACGAGATCCATGGGCTCAGCCACTTCTTCACGAGGTGTTGCTTGTCGTCGTAGTGGTGAGTGATATTGTGCAGGGTTCGGTAGAGGGAGATGGAAAGGCTGAGGACGATGGTGGCGGCGAGAATCTGTGTGGGGGAGAACAACAAGTGAGCACGTCTGAGTCGCGTCGCGTGGTCAGGCAGCAGTGGCGCGTACTTGCATTGCTCGGGTGAGCAGGAGCGCGAATTTTGTCTTGTCCATGGCGGTGATAGTGATGGCAGGTTGATGTGGTATTGGGCAGGTTGATGTGGTAATACACGTATTGCTCTTGTGCACTGCAAGCGGGCAAAGATTCTCTCAGATTGCCCGATGTCTGAAATGACCAAGGAAGTAGCAAGTGTTGTTTGCTTTGGTAGTGCGGGCAACTACATGTACATGTCGCTTCCTCGCTAAGTGGCTTGGCTTGCTGGTGAAATCTTCACTTGCACTGCACTAATTACGCCAGCTCGCCCACGATGCCGACTTTAACACAGGCAAATTCCCTTCGCTTTCGATGCACATGATCATCTCCTCGTGGACACCCTCCTCGAGGACAAAGATTTATGCACCCCCCCACTCACGCACCTGAGCTCCGTACCCAGTCTCCACCTCGGTATTGTTGTACATGTTGTCCACAAATCTGCAAGTTATGTATCGAGAGGGGGATCAGGGAACGAGCTAGTACTAGGTCTATAAAGTGCGTAGCTGAGCTGGAGCATCTGTCGGCTGCAAGGTCTCATGCAGTCTAATACAGCATACACAAAGGAGTCGGCAATTGCAAAGGCATTTTCTATGGTGAATGAGTCGAATTGAGGTTGCATGTCGTTGTCTGTTGGTACACCTGTTGCTATAAACTGGGACCCTATATGCAGCCACAGCCAGCGTACGGTAGTAAGCATGTGCAACAACGATTTCGAGCTTGCGTACGGTAGTAAGCATGTGCAACAACGATTTCGAGCTTGCGTGTCGTCATCTTGCTCATGTTAGCAACAGCGAATACCTTACTTTTACAAGAGATGACACTTACCATTATCTCATGACCAGATTCTGACCTCGTGACGTACTCCTTGACTGCATTCTCGACTAATTATAGTCATTCGCAAAGGTGATTGCAGCGACTGTTGCGGTCTTTGAGCTCTCGGTCTGCTTTTGGGATTATGTACCGTAGGTCATGGTGCTGAGGTGAAAGGAGCGGATCCGGGTAACATGCTGAAGCAAAACGAGGTTCAGTGCTCGGGTCTCTGTGCTCGATGTTTCTCCAATGTATCCAACCCGGTGGGGCGTCTTCCCCTACGTTTTCAGCTGCCGCTGATCATGCAGCGCCGGAGATTCTCATGCCCATGAGGTGTCAGTTATGCCATCTGCTCGCCACAGGCCTCCAGTCAGATGCAATACGAACGTGGCCTAGGTGTCCCATTGTGTCAAAATAAGTCTAAGCCCCACTTGTTTGGTTCACTTCGAATTGCTTCAGGCTGACGAGCCTTCCCTCTGCGCCTTCTTTGCAACCGTGACATTGCTTCTACGAGCCCTTTTGCGCTGCGCACGCTTCGTCTTCGCGCTCGAGTCTGTGCTCGATGCTGTTTTGACACTTGCGCCGCCAGCTCCCTTCTCGGTCCCTCTGAAGACATTAACGCGATGCTGCAACAGCTTCTGCCTTCCACTGAGAATGGGTTTCATAGCAGCGGCCAACTTCGCCCGTCGTGATCGCATTGCTTTGGCTTGGCGCAGCTTCTCGTTCTCTTCGTCTTGCTGCTTCGCTTCCTTCTTCAGCCGACGTCTGACCGATTTCGAGTCGATGGGATCGCCGAGATTATCGGACGGGGAGACGAAGCCGCGTCGTCGAAGTTCCATGCTGTGCTGTGCTGTGCTTTGCCGTGCCGTGCTGTGCTCCTCCGTTGTTACGGATGATGGAAGTCGGGTTGAGTCCTTGGTCGGGAAGTGATGTGACAGGTACATACGGCAGCGTGCCAAGCATGACGTAGTTTTAAAAACACCTCACTTCTCTAGGTACATGTAGTCTTCTCTTTTTTCTGATACAAAGACGTGTATCTACCGACAATAAGGTACTTCTCGTTCCATCTAATTTCATTTCTCGATTGCGTGCATGTAATTTAGTGTATACGAACAGGTAATATAGGTTATAATATGGTTGCTTATATGAGCATATATGAATCTATAGATGATCACGATACAGACTGCTGTTGTTCGTTCTTTTTTTCTACCAATACTCTTCGACGTTGACGTGAATGATAATAGTGATATTACTGCTGCTCGAATTCCCGCGCCGTGCATTTTGTATTATACTGTATTGCTTTCCACTGTATTCTTTCCACTGGGTTTCTTGTCCTCGAATAAGGTACACAAAGATACCTATCGTTTATTTTCCTCCTCAGGAGAAAGTCTTACAATGCTGTGTGTCTTGTGCTTTGGGGCCCCAGCTCGAAAGTTGTCCTGTTCGTCTTCTTGTGCTCTCGTCCTCACAGAACCATCGATTCTTCTGCGTTCCTCGTCGCCGCCTGGGCCGAGTCAATTGATTTTTGATCATTCTCTTTCGACATCATGTAAGCTCGGCGCGTCTTGCCCCTTGATCTCGCTTCGCCTCGCCTTCGCTAGTCTGACAGCACTTCCATTGTTTCGATAGCTCAACAACTCTGCTTGACCAGTGCGACTGAAATCCGATTGTATCAGCGACGCGACGTTTCCCTTCACTCAGGCTCATCTCGATAAGGTTGCCGAGCTTGGCCCGGCGTCGCGGAAGACAGCGATGTGCACATGCGTTCATTGGTAGCCTCACATCACCTCACGCTGCAGCTGAGGAGGTGGTGTGCGAAGACATTACATGGCTAACGTGTCAACCAGGTTTACTTCCTGGTCTTGGTGTAGCGGTCCTCGACGACCTGGCATCATCATACTGCGGACTGCTATAGCCATAGATCACAGAAGCCGCTCTGCTATAATCGTCTTCATCCTCCCCCCCAGCAGAGCCATGAGTATCGTCTGCTTTCGAGGGAGGATTTGATTGTCACTCATCCAGCTCTAGCAACCGCCTCAGCACCTTGATCTCGGCATGATTGCGGTAATTCTTCATACGATGGCACCAGATGACCGCCCCGTCTTCGAAGAAGAATTCGCCGCCGATCTGGAAAGGGTTGCCGCCGCGAATGATGTCTCGTTTTCTGATTCCGTCGGGATCCTTCAAACTGCCGTTTACTGTTTTGAATTGGCCCATTGCCCAGGAAGCAGTGCTGATTTCATGCATATACTCTGGTCGTTGCATTCCGACATTCAAGGTCGGGGTCATGCCGAGCCTCTTGAACAATTCTCTCGTCGGTTCGGCGAACATGGGAAAAGGACAATTGGTGAAGGTTTTGTAGTGGGGAATCAGATCGGGCTTTCCACACCCGATCACGATGATGGATGTCGGGACGGGGATGGAGAAGTAGTCCCGCATGGTGATGCTCTGCGTGAGAGCCTGCAAATATGCTTGACATGCTCCGCAGTAGAAGTGGCGGACAAAGATGACCAGTTGTCGCTGGTGGGTGGCTGTGGCGGGATCGTGGATGGAGCCGAACGGCATGGAGTTGCCCTCGGCGTCGTAGATGGGAATGTCTTGCACAGCTGCGAGGGTCGCGCGATCCGGGCATTCGTCGGAGACCAGACCGCTTAGATCATCATCCGAGCGGAAGCGTGAGAACCAATCGTCGGGAGAGACGACGTGGATGTGGTCATCTTTCGACGCTCGTGGATCACCACTCGAGGCCATTGACGGTGCTGATGTCGCCGCGGTCTCGGTGGTGCGCTGGGAGAAGAGCGAGTCGGTCATGGTGTTGCGGGAGGGCTTGCTGAAAGTGCTGAAAGTGCTGAAGCGAGCACCAGGGCTGACGGGCGACGTCGGACTGGGGGCAGCGGAGGTGGAGGCGGAGGTGCTCTTGACGACTCGCACCTCGTCGGGGGGATGGAAGGGCACTTCGAAGCGAGAGGCTCCCACGGGGGACACATCTCGCATGGCGCTGCTCATGCTGGGACTTGCTCGGGGTTGCGGGTACAGGTGGTATCGCGGTGACATGTGAGGGTGGATGGATGGGTGGATGGGTGGGCGGTGGATGGAGGATCGGATGGGATGGGATGAGATGGGATGGGAAGGGGTGGGATGGGATGCGATGGGAGGGGAGGGGAGGGGATGGATCAGAATCGGTGGCGTGGTGTGACGAGAAGATGGACAGACAGACAGACAGACGGACAGATGCGTCCCAACGGCAACACGGGTGGCGCAGAAGGGAGGCCCTCGAATCTCGACTGTTCTGCTCCTCTGCTGCGCTCCGCTGGACGACTGTGTACAGTACAACTACACTGTACAGTGAGGTATGTACTGGTCGCTAGCCCTAGCTGCAGGTTCTGAGACGAGCCATGTATGGCGGGTGCATGTGGACCGTGGACGTACTCCGTGGGCCCGAAAAGAGGAGAGGAGGTCGTCTGCCCGCCGAGACAACGATCGACTCGTCCGGACCCTCCCGTCTGCTAGAACTCGAACTACGCCCAGTGTGGTCTCGAATAGTTCTAGCTCGTAACCAACCGGGGTGACTAAGGTACCTAGTGGCAACTTGCCGGCGCCGAGCTGGAATCTCGATCACAGTACTAGTCCCGCCCCCGTGCTCCACGACTCATGCTCTGCACGACTCGTCACGGGAGCCTCTTTCGACTTGGTGGCCGTTGGAAGATGCCTGACATGTAATTACGACATGTCCATCTCCATGTACAGTCCCATGCTGCAATACTGCTAATTACAAATAACAAGTCAGATCTTTACTATATTGCGTCGCAGGCGAATGTAGTCTTCGAGGGTGGTCTGTTCCGTGCCACTACCTACTACACGCCTGCCTCATGTCGCAACAGGATCGAGTTTGTGGTTCCCGTACTCCGTAGAACAGTGCGATAGGAAAGACCAGCAAGTGCTATTGCGATCGTCACGAAAACCCCTGAAATCACTCCTCCAGCTGGCTGATGAATGCTCTTCTCTATACGGTCGCATACGACAGTCGGACAGTACAGGTAATGCTTCCAGGTGGTGTCGTCGTAGTCCCAATGAGAACTACCGCAGCGCCGGGACCTGTGTGGGACTGACAAGGCTCAGCAGTTGGAACGCACTCCTTATCGGAACGCACTCCTTATCTCCTACATGTACTGTAATTGCCATATCTCCCACCGCTGACCCCAGCAACATGGAAGCTACCTAACAACAACAGAGTCAACCGTCAACGGACAGCGCAGCCGGCCATCCTCACACATGCACCACCATCATGGAGGAATGCGAGACTTGCGACCGTGAATTCAACAGCTACAGAGCAGCCGCCCAGCACATGAACGCCCTCAATCACTGGCGGGTCCACGAATGCGAAACGTGCAGCTTTTCTTCCATCCACGAGCAAGAGGTCGACTTGCACATGAGCGATTACGACCACTGGGCACCCACCTTCGACTGTGAAGCATGTAGCACCAAGTTTCATACTCTGCAGCAAGCACGAACTCACATGGACAAGCACGACCACTGGCGTCTGAATTGGTGCAATGCGTGTCAGCGTGGCTTCCGGAATGCCAACGATCTGAGAATGGTATGACGGAAGTATCACCTCGAATGTTCTTATCCTCTCGCTGACCGACGTATCAGCATTCCCATGGCTCCGCACACCGAGCCGGAAGCATTCCTTGTCCTTTCTGCAAGAAACCTTATACTACGGCAAGCGGCGTAGTACACCATGTCGAGACAGGCTCATGCCCACGGGCGCCTCAAGTGAGTCGCGAGATGGTTTACAAGATGATCAATGAACGCGACACCACTGGAGTCATCACCAATAAGCAAATCGCCTGGCATGGCGAAGAGAACTCCGAGTCCATTGCAACCGCGGCCAGCTGGAATGGTGACGGCTATCAGTGCGGTCTGTGCACCAAACAGTACAACACGCTCAGGTCACTCAACCAACATCTGAGCTCAGCCGCTCACAAGCAGAACATCTATCACTGCCCTGGCCGGGGATGTGGAAAGCAGTTCAAGTCTTTGGCGCCTCTAGTCAATCATATGGAGAGCGAAAGTTGTGGAGTCATGAAGTTCCAGCGAGTCCAACAGACCATGACAGGTGTTTTGACCGGGCAGAGAATGCTTACTTTCTAGCCTACTCAACGAGCTCTTGATGCCACCTGAAGAGGACAAACCCGGTGGGCATGAACATGGCAAGTACTGAGCGATTGATGGAGATTAGTATCAACGCTGTTCTACGACGAGCTCTAGTAACACTTGGCATCTACGAAAACTGAAAGGTAACTAGAGCAATGAATGCCACGACAGTAGCTATAAGTAGGCTATCTTGTGCAAGAAAGGAAAGGCAAACTGCGTTCATGATCGTAAAACTCGTTAATGCGTTCGCCAGCCCTGCTTGCGACTAGTGATGCTGCATACTAGCATACTGTAGGCTATGCTATTTATTCGAGGTCGATCTTGAGCAAATCTCCCTGGTCCAATTCTTTGAGACGTCCGATTCTCTAAGACTGTTGCTTCACGACACATCCATCATTCAGTAAATTTTCATCTCTGTTGTTACACCTTTCTGTGTTATATTGTGTAGGTGTCTTTGGTTTGGTTTTACAGGTAATGCCTGATATCCCTCATGAAGCATGCACATATAAATGAAGCACCACCGAATGCGATACTGATCCAGTATGGCCATCGGTATGCCAATGCGAACGCTTCTTGTAGATTCTCAATGATGATGTCGTATGCTATGTCTTTGCGGAAGACCAGCGGGCTCTCGGCGATGAAGGCGCGCAGATCGGCATATTGTGCTTGAGCGCCGAGGGTGCTCAGGCGGACCAGGGTGGGATAATCACTCGTGATTCCTGCAACGGCGATGTTGAATCCAGCGGGAAGCACATATTCCGACTCGAGCTTGTGGAAGAAGACGTTGTAGTAAGCCGTGAAGCCGATGGCTCCGCCAATGTATCGGATGGAGAGGGTGACAGCAGTTACAGACCCGATGTATTCCACAGGGCACACGACCTGTGCGATGATGGAGATGGGAATGATGACTGCTCCGACGCCGATGGACGCAATGGTCAAGATGGCGTAGACAGTGGGGTTGAGGTTATCGGTCCTGGCTACCGACATGGCGCCTGTAAAAGCTGTCATGATGGCAGTCCAGAAGATCATGAGCATGGTGGTGCGTCCCTTGCATACTCCGAACAGGAGCAAACTGAGGAAAGCACCCAAGATGATGCCAAAACCAATTGGGAGAGTCCTGATGCCGATCTGTAGAGGGTCGTTGCCGTACATGTTGTAGACCTGGGTGGGCCAGAAGAGCAGCAACACGAAGAAGTTACCGCCGCTGAAGAAAGTGATGAGCAGTGTGCAGATCATGGTGCGCTTGTCCTTGGAGAAGACAGCGGCTGGGACCATAGGGAATGGCGCAAACATGATTTCCCAAATGAAGAATGCAGCGAGGATGACAATGCCGAGAATCAAGGGCACGAGAACGTGAACCGAGCCCCAAGAATACTGGGAGATTATTAGCGTAGGCTCCGGACCAGGGCACATCTTCTCCTTCATCAAGACTCAGACTCACCTGTCGTGCGCCCCATTGCAAACCCATCATAAAGAGGGTGACACCGAAGGTGCTCAGGATACCACCGACGTAGTCAATTTCGCGGAGAATCTCCCGGGCTGGGCGGGGAGGAGTGAGTGGAATCGGGTCCTTGTAGAAGAAGACGACCAGAATCAGACCCAAGAAGTTCCAGACTCCGATCAGGATACCAACGTATCTCCAGTTGCCAGCGGCCTGTGTGATAAGTTGTGCCCACAGTGGAGACGGGCAAAAGGGCAGAATCGTGAAGACGACCAGTCCGACGTACATGCCACGCTTCGCAGAGGGAACCATTTCGGAAGTACCGGCAAGCGCGATTAGCTCGTTGAAGCCCGCTCCCAGCCCGCTGATGACCATGCCGCCAATGGCTACGTTCATCGAATGCGCAGTAGAGACCACGACGGGCCCAATGAGAAGGCAGACCTGTCCGAACGCTGCCACCCAGCGACGACCGAAGAGGTCGGACAGTGCACCTACGAAGGGACACAGGGCAGAGTTGGGAATCAGGTATCCAATGACCATCCACAGGTATCTGCCGCTGGCGCCACCAATCTCGGCGTATATATCAGGAAGCACGGCTCCGTACAAGTAAAGAGGAATCTGAGAGCCGACCCAGAGGAAGGACATGGCCGTCAGGGCCAGGAGCAGCTGCGGGCAGAACTGGTTGCCACGTCATGTCAGTCCGTAGTCTGCCCTCGCCGCGCCCGACATGCACTATACGTACGTGGTGGTAAATGTTAGGATTGGCCTCCTCATCGATCTGAGTCTGCGTCTTCTGGAGGTGGTTCTTGTCATAGCCCGTGTGCGCTCCAATGCGCTCGATATCTTGGATCATGTCGTGCGAGCCATTGCTGCTCGCGGTCGTGTGGGCACCGTCCACCGCCTGCTTCTCGTAGGTCGTGGGCGCCATGATGTGATCGCTCGCGGTGAGTGTTGCGGAGAGGAGGCAACAGACAGACAGCTGAGAGCGCGGCAGGCGTCAGCTCAGCAAGCAGCACGGCGATGGGATGATCTGGCCATCATATAGAACGAGAATGAAAATAGCAAACACTGGTACTCTCCAGATTGTGCCTCGGCGCTGTGTCTCTCCAGAATGGTGGAGGATCGTGTCGCTGGAGACCCCACATGTCCAAAGCTTCAGTCCGGCCTTGTCCTGGTCGAGTGAGGCCTCGGCCTGTGCATCCCAGCTCACGTGGTCTCCGACGAATCAGAGCGGCCATCTTCGTGATTATGGCCTGATCCGACCTCGCTGCCGCAGACGAGAGTTCGGTAGACAAATGCATCTACTCGAGCCCGCGATCTGGGGCCCCTCACCGACTGGCCAGGCCATCCATCGGTGGTGGAGAACAACGGTTGCACCGTTGCAGCTTCTTGGTCTGCATGAGCATCGATCGTGATTGGAGCTTTCGTACGATGGAGGGCGGCGTGGCTAAGGGCAGCTCATGTTTTTGACTAGGGGCAGCTTATGTTCTGACTTATTAAGCAAATACTGTTGTAATCAATAAACCTCTGTAATGATTTGACTACTAGGGCTATGTGTC
>AWYF02002862.1:0-24015 GCA_000504405.2 Mycosphaerella sp. Ston1
CGTAGGCTACTAATTAGTAAATAGCTTCGGCGCTTTCGATTGCGCGTGGTTTCGGGAGTGTTGCTATATACGTTAATATACGCTATAGACATAGAGATAGTTACTCTTTATTCAAATCCCTCTCTGAATTCTTCTTTATAACGATGTCAAACTCGGTACTCGGCAAGCTACTTAATTGGCTTCACTCAGCCGGACTAATAGTTTTAGCGCCTCCGGGGTGGCCTGTAAATACAAGGTATGGGTAGACTAACCAACGGCTGTAGGAGGGCTTTGTACTACTACCACCTACCTTACTACTGCTCAGTGTTCGCAAAACATCTGCCGTTGGTGTCAGTATATACTTTCACTCTCAGATTAGATTATATCGCTTGCAATGCCAGACGTCATTAGGGCAGTACGACCTAGTACATTTAGCCATAACAAAGCTACCTATCCTTCTCTTCCAGTGGAACTACCTTATCTTACCTGATTTCAGGCTAATGAGGCTATACTGTACAACTATTGAATAGGTAGAAAACAGTGTAATGACAGCAGGAAGCGAAAGCGAAAATGAGTAGCCTTGCCAAGGATACCGCACTATTACTAGACTACTACCTTGAACCAGGCTCGTATTGCGAGAAGATCAAGTGAGAAAGAGACACATGGTTGTGGAACCACTTCTCTATTTTCTATTATCATAAAACTAATTAGGGAAAAATCATCACCTCAATCCCCGGTGAGGCATTACATGTCTACACAACCGAACATCATGCGCTAGATCCAAATTCTCCGAAGCATTGTTCTGTGCATCCAATTAAATTCTCTATTTTCAATTCTTCGCATCAGGTATGATGCTCTCTAAGACTAAAAGCTATGTACTTTGTGTCTTTTACAAGAAAAGGGCGGCAGCGGCCACAGCGAGCATAGCGCCGGCAGTCTGGTGAGATGCAGCGCCAGTGTAGATAACTGGGGTGGTACCAGTGGGAGTTGGCACCTTGTAGGTGGTGCTTGGTCCGTACTGAGGAGGAGATGGGGCGGTTGGACCGGCTGGAGGATAGGCTGGAGGAGCAACTGGAGGAGCAACTGGAGAGTTTGGTGGAGGAGCAGCTGGAGGATAGGCTGGAGGAGCCGGTGGAGGAGCAACTGGGGAGTTTGGTGGAGGAGCAGCTGGAGGATAGGCTGGAGGAGCCGGTGGAGGAGCAACTGGGGAGTTCGGTGGAGGAGCAACTGGAGAGTGTGGTGGAGGACCAGCTGGAGGGTAGGCTGGAGGAGCCGGTGGAGGGGCAACTGGAGAGTTCGGTGGAGGAGCGTAGGTGGTCTTTGGTGGAGAAGGAATCTCCTTGGTCACAGTGCAACCTCCAGGGCAAGGGAGAGTCATGGTGGTGGCCGTGGTCACGACGTAGGTCGACTGCTGGTGAGTGATGGTCGTTGGGGTAGGGCAGTAAGTTGTCAACTCAGTCACGACCGTGGTGTGAACCACTGGAGGCTGCGTGGTAGGGGCAGCTGGTACAGACTTGGTCACGGTGCATCCACCTGGGCATGGCAAGACAATCGTGGTCGCCTTGGTCACGGTGTAGGTGGAAGGACCGTGGGTGAAAGTGGTGGCCGATGGGCAGTACGTGGTGTACTCAGTCTTCACCTCAGTGGTGTAGTGTGGTGGCACGCTGGTCGTGGTGTTCTTGTAGACTGGGTGCGTTGGAGAATATGGTACAGTGCTCGACGACTTCGATGGAGCGTTGGTTGGAACAGTTGTCACTGGCTTGGTGACGGTGCAGCCTCCCTTGCAGGGAAGCGTAACAGTCGTAGCGGTGGTGATCACATACGTAGTTGGACCGTGCGTGAAGGTGGTTGGCGATGGGCAGTACGTAGTGTAGTCGGTCGTGACAACTTCCGTGGTGTATACAGGCTTGGTAGAAGTGCTCGAAGGGACGGGGTGGTCGAGGAAGTAGCATCCATCGATCAGCTTGCAAGTCTGGCCCTCTGGGTATGTGTGTGCTGGGTTGCAGCTGTATCGTCCCTTAGAGTCGGTGGAGCCGGGTGCTGGGCACACAGATGAAGCAGTAGGGTGAACGACTGGCACGGTAGTGCTGGCAGTCGGGTATGGTGCATGCGGAGTAGTCTTAGAGCTCGACGAAGAAGAAGTAGCTGGGTACTGGAGGAAGTAGCATCCATCGACGAGCTTGCAGGTCTGGCCCTCTGGGTAGGTGTGTGCTGGGTTGCAGCTGTATCGTCCCTTGGAGTCAGTCGAGCCTGGTGCTGGGCACACAGACGAGGACGTAGGGTGGACTACGGGCACAGTGGTGCTAGCAGTTGGGTAAGGGGGAGCCGTAGTAGAACAGCTCGAAGTGGAAGAGGATGGGTACTGGAGGAAGTAGCATCCATCGACGAGCTTGCACGTCTGTCCCTCTGGGTAGGTGTGAGCTGGGTTGCAGCTGTAGCGTCCCTTGGAGTCAGTCGAGCCTGGAGCTGGGCATGCAGACGTCGCTGTTGGGTGGACCGGCACGGTAGAGCTAGCAGAGCTTGAAGAAGAGGAGGATGGAGGGTACTGGAGGAAATAGCATCCATCGATGAGCTTGCAGGTCTGGCCCTCTGGGTAGGTGTGAGCTGGGTTGCAGCTGTAGCGTCCATGGCTGTCGGTAGAGCCTGGAGC
The DNA here is from genome assembly GCA_000504405.2 of Mycosphaerella sp. Ston1. Taxonomy (NCBI): domain Eukaryota; kingdom Fungi; phylum Ascomycota; class Dothideomycetes; order Mycosphaerellales; family Mycosphaerellaceae; genus Mycosphaerella; species Mycosphaerella sp. Ston1. The sequence goes on from AWYF02002862.1 coordinate 2,630, forward strand.
TGGGCATACAGACGACGATGTTGGGTGGACCGGCACGGTAGAGCTGGCAGTTGGGTAAGGGGGAGGCGTCGTAGAACAGCTCGTCGACGAAGTAGCTGGGTACTCGAGGAAGTAGCATCCATCGATGAGCTTGCACTTCTGGCCCTCTGGATAGGTGTGGGCTGGGTTGCAGCTGTAACGTCCGTGGCTGTCGGTAGAACCAGGCGGTGGGCAGGTCGAGGTAGATGTCGGGTAAGGGGTGCTCGAGCTGGTCTTGGTGACGAGAGTCAACGAGCCGCTGTAGGTGGTGCAGACTACGCCATCCGGGTACTGGTGGGCTGGGTTGCAAGCGAATGTGGACACTGGGGAGTACGGCACAGTCGAGGAGGTGGTGGCATCTCCATATGTCGGGGGTGGTGGAGGGGCATATCCTGCTTGAGCGGCAGCAGCGCCGGCGAAGGCGAGAGCCACAAAGGACTGCATATTACGGAGGACTATTGTGGTAATAACGAGAGTGAGTCGAACGAACGAACGACCGAGAGTATTATGGTAGAGGAGAGTGGTGGTGGTGGATGGGAAAAGGCAGTGCTGGGGATCTGACCTGCATATTTATCGCACTGCTCTGCACTGCTCCGACGGCCAGGCTGATGTCATGGGTGCGGTGGGCAGAGTCTGTCAGTCACTCACTCACGCACTCCCAGGCTACAGGAGACTAGCCGTGCTATCTTCGTACACGACGGTGCATTAAGGGCAGGGTGCTTCAGAGACTTGTGAGCCTGAGATTCCTAATTAGGCTTGGCTCCGCAGGCTGGGGCACAAGAATACGGGCCGCTATAATAATGGGCGAGGGTTGCACGGGACAGGTATAGACGAGCAGGCTTGCAGCTTGCAGCGTGCAGCCGGTGGTGGGGTGGAGGCATATTAGGCTTATTAGCACACGGTATATCCGTCCTGAACATAGACTTTGGAGTAGTGCAAGGCACAGGGCCAGCCTTCCCGCCTCCTCCCACCAAACAGAACAGAACAGAACAGAATCTCAATAGCGAGTCCTCCTCTCAACCAGCCTCCTGAGGACGCCAGCAGTGCGTAGGTGAGGTAGTGTGCGCCAGCGTGGCGACCATCCATCGGGCCAGTAGGTACGGGAACTCACGGTACACTCTCGCAGTCTCATCGAGTCATTTCTCTCCATCTCGGGATCTGATGATATTATTATTATGATTGAATGGATGGTTCGATCCACATCATCCATCCTCAGTGTCTCGTACTGGCAGGGAGATGCCGAGATCTACGACTGACTAAGAACTATTGTTACTGTTCGCGATGGCAACTTGGCCGGAAGCATGCCGGGTGAAGTAACTTGGGCCGGGGGGTGTGTGCGCCATGCCTGGCACCGGGCTGGAGTGACGGCCGATCTACTGCAGGAACGAACCTGGATAGCCGTGCTAACGCGCAGAGGATCAAGAGGATCAGAGCATGTCATTGGCGGCCATGCTATTTCGAGGATGTGAGCTGTTCGACATGTACCCTTGGCATTCGTGGGCGGCCATGATTTGTCGGGAACAGGTGGCGACCTCGTGTTCCCAGGGGCCGCTGCATACCTTACCTTTAGCTAGATTCACTTCCAGTCTTCCACTTCGTGCTCGGTACTGCGGGCCTGGAAAAACTTCTCAAGTCGGTCTAAGGCAGGCACTTCTTCTTCGACGTTGTATCGTTATGTACTACTATCGTACGTAGCGACGTAGCAACGGACCGAACGTTCGTACTCTGCACGTCCGTATGAAAATAGAGGTACCGTAGATAGATCTACTATAGTAACATAGTTCTACGGTCTACCGTGATCGGTTCAAGCGTCATGAATCTATTGTTGTTGAGGGTAGAATACTGGACGGTAGAAGTTCTATACGGAGGAGAATACGTGTATCAGAGCCCGACGGTCGCCGGAGTCCCTACGAAACTCTGCTCTGCTCTAGAAAGCATCTCCTGTCCATCGCATCATGGCTCCATGGGGCTCAAACTTCGATCGAAAGCACCGCAGTAGACCCACTTGCTTCTGCTCGGAGTGCTCACCTTTCGTATCACTGTCATCACTGATCACTCTCTGCTTCCCCCTTCCCCTCAGACGACCACGGAGCAGAGCACGTTAGTGAGACGACTGTCCCGCGCGCCACCATGCTTCCCCACTACTAGAATTAGAGCAAAACACCAAACAAACCTGATGAACGACGGTCGCCCGATTATTTTTATTATTACTGCTGTCTGGCACTGGTCTGACCGTTCATCATCACCTTCACCATAATCCATATCCCTTGCAAAAAGCCTTTTACGTGGGTACCCAAGACATGCGAGCACAAAAATCCTGCTAGTAAAAAAAGTCTACAAGGAAAGCTTGAAAAGCCAGCAGGCCGTATGGTTCTATCTAAGGCAGGGGCACGGTCAATCAATCTCATCATGAGAAGAAGCTGACAAGCACGAAAAAGCTCAACGAGATCTGATGAAACCTCCGTTCGTCTATCCGATCCCGCTCTGTGGGTATATAGCGTGTATGGTCCCTCCAATGGCTTTGAATGAAGGCGTGAGGATTCCACGTACATTAAACCAGAGAAAGCTTCCGCCGATGTTTGTTTGGATCACTTTCAGACGGCTCACGAGAGTCACCGCCATGCCAAAGAGGGTCGTTGCTTGTTGAGGACGCTTACGACGTCGTAAACATGTTTCACTTGAGATGCTGTCGTTCGTTTCTCCTTTTCTTTTTTTTGTCTTTTGCCTTCCCTCCCGCTTCTGCGCAGCGGCTTGTGCCCTACCTAATAATGAGTGAAACAACTTCTACTACAGCATCTGCTTGCTTGACATCCATCGGTGTTGTTGTTATTGACATGTTTGGCATGGTGCTTTCGCTGTCACAAGTGTCAAGTCAAGTCTCACACACCCTCCCACCCACATCCCCGCCACTAGAATATTACTGTATCTCCCCCCTCCCCCCGGGGCAACGCATCTAATCTACAGCACGCTGGCAGAATCCTTGTGGTCCCATATCACATCATCGTACACAGACACATTAGCGAATTAGCCATGCTTGCAGAGTTTTTTTTCCACAATCACATGAAATACGGCGGCCGGCCACTTCCAAACTCTATGTAGGGACATACGCAAACCCATGTTCTTAGAAATACAGGCTTCATACCGTACAGCGTACGTAACAGCACACACATCTCTCACAATGAAGATAAACCCCCTAGCTTGTTTGGCAAGGACGGGTATGTGAAGGAAGGATTATTGCCCGCGTGCATGCATGTGCAATAGTTCTACCAGCATACAGAACCAGACTCGGTGGAACTATTGATTCTAGGTACTGTACATAAGGTACTGTACAGTACAAGAGTACAACGATCCCGTATCCTCTCCGGCATGTGGCAGCATCCGATCTCTGCACTTTTTTTTGTGGGCGAATCACGGCAGATATATAAGTACTTGTGACAGGTCGAAGGACAGAGAGAGATAAGTGACGGTGTTCGATATTATTATGATATATACTTAATCTCATCATCATCATCATCCATCCAGTGCCAGCCTCGATAGATCCAGATTCAACTTCCCGGCCGCCTCAGCTCTCTTCTCCTTCCGCAGAGCTGCAGCCTGCTCATTCGTCGCCAGCACAAAATCATAAGTCAACAACTTCATCCCCACTGCAACACCATACTCCCTCGCCATGGCCTCATCCACCGTTCCCAAATCCACAATCAGACTTTCCTTCACCCCAAACACCGGGTCCGAACTCTCATAAGGATCCCCTCGGGGATACAACGCCGTCACCAGCTTATCATATCCCTTCGCCTCCAGCATGAAATGCACGTGTCCCGGCCGATTCGGATGGCGATTCAGCAGCTTCAACATCCCTCCGACAGGCCCATCGTCCGGGATCGGGTACGGCACGGGCACCACGGCCGTGAAGTAAAACACGCCCTGCGCATCCGAATGCAACACCGCACGCCCATCCGGGTGTTGGCGCTGCGGGTTTTGCACGTCGTAGAAGCCGTGCGAATCGCCCTCCCACACGTCGCATTGCACATGCGGAATCGCTCGGCCGGACGTGTCTTTCACTGTGCACAACACGAAGAGTCGCTCGGCTCCGGGATCGTCGTGCAGGACGTACCCGTTCTCTGTCACCGGTGCGTCTGCGGTGTGGAAGGGGCCTAGGACGGTGCCTTCGGTCGCTGTGCCCATGCGGGGATGATCGATGGCGTCCATGAGAAGACTGAGACCGAGCGTGTCTGAGAGCAGGATCATTTCTGCGCGCAGGTCGTTGCTGATTTGGCCGACTTTGGTGAGGAAGTGGATTCCCGTCATCCATTCTTCTGATGTCAGTTGCGTTTCGCGCGCGAAATCGTGGAGATGGTGCACGAGACGCTCGAAGATAAAGCGCGTTCGCGGGTCGGAGCAGAGATTGTTGAGCGCCACGACGTTTTCCGTGATGTTTTCTGTGGTCATGTCTTTCATGGGAGGTATTTCCTTTGGAATCGGCGCACATCTTGATGCTGCTGCTGCTGCTGCTTCGTGAGTTGCCATATTGACGAGACTACGTTGGCGTGATGCCCGTTTGGCTCGTGGTAACAGCTTGAATAATGCCTACGTTGAGCGCAACTGTATATATGCAGTTTCGTGGCTGGTTACATGTATTGTTGTTTTATACAAGTAAGTGCTCTTGCTAACCATCAAGAATATTAGATTAGCGGTATCTCCTATTCGCACGATGATCAATGAGGGTGATGAATGGGAGTACCCTGCTCATTCTGTGGTCAGCGTCCACCCAAGCCCTTGCTACAGTGCTGATGATGCTGAGGGGCAAGCGGGGTTGAGGACTCGAGGAGGTTCGGCAGTTGTGACGCCAGCCGCTTGCATTTAATCATGGTATTGACGACAATGATGATGATGATGATGCGTCTCGTCTACGTGTGAATGCTCATACCTGAGTTCTGCAACAGCTTCAACGCTCCATCGTATAGTAATGATGATGATGAAGAGGAGGACATCGTGACAGCCAAAATAAAACAAACCTACCTTATATATCCCATCAACAACTCTCTCCTCCACGATATCAAGAACCCCATCTCCAACAACCCCAACAAACCGAACAAAGCAAAGAAAAAAACCAAACCCAACCCCCCAAAAAAGAAAAAATGTCCCCCAACCCCAAATGGCCCAACTCCGCCTCCCTCGCCATATCCCTCACAATAGACAACATGGGCGAAGCCGCCGACCTAGACCGCAACCTCTGGCGGCCTTCCAACAACAACAAACCCATCGGAACCCACTACTCCGTCACAACCGTCCTCCCACAATTCCTCTCGATATTAGCAAAATACAATGTCCCCGCGACGTATTTCATCGAAGCCTGGAATTTTCGCGTCTACGGCAAAGATATTGCGAAGCAGATTTTAGGTGGTGGACAACATGAAGGACATGAAGTGGGGTGGCATGCGTGGAGGCATGAGGCGTGGAGTCGGTATCGGGAGGATGAAGCCGGGGAGAGGGGGAATGTGGAGAGGAGTTTTGGGGGGGAGGAGGGGTTGGGGAGGTTTTTGGCTGATTATCATGCTGCTTTGGGAGGTGAAGATGGGAAGAGGAAAAGTGTGATTTATAGAGGGTTTCGACCGCCCGGAGGGATTATTCATGGGGAGAGGACGATGAGGTTGGTGAGGGAGTTTGGGGTCGAGTATGTTAGTCCCGCGGGGAGAGATGCTGCTGTTGTGAAATTTCAGAAACGAAAGGGGAAGGAGAAAGAGGAAGAGGGAGAGGAAGAGGAAGAGGAAGAGGATTCGATGGTGATTCTTCCATTTCGATGGTCAACTGTGGACGCGTACTATTACATGGAGACATTTTCCAAACTTCGCAAAATTAAAGGGGAACTACCGGAAGAAGCGCAGACGGAGAGTACTCTCAAGAAACACTACATTGCACAGATTGACCGTGCGATTGCAGAGGAACAAGGGGGATATCTTTCATTTCTATTTCATCCGTTTTTGAATAATTCTCCAGAGAGATTAGACGTTTTCGAGGACGTGGTGAAATATCTTGCAGAGAAGCGGGATGAAGGGAAAGTTTGGTTGGCGAGATGTTGTGATGTGGCGGACTGGATCAAAGAACATCCTGTGATTGTGGGTGCTGATCCGGGTTTGGATGAGACGGTTTGGAGATAGCAGTGTTTCAACAAGAAAAGAAATAGCGATGACATGAACGGTATCTGCTGCGAGACAGACCAAATCCAGGTGGGTACATAGATGCCATATCAGTTCCTTTCAGGCTCAGTCGTTTCATAAAGCAGAAGAGCTACATACCTCAGGGTCAAAGTAGCATGTCCTTGGGTCCAAAAGAATACCCAGAGTCAATCCCACAGAAGAAGTGGTTTCTACCACGAAGCCTTCAACCCCTGCTTACTCCTCGCTAACGTCCACATATTCTCCATCTTCGTCTTGGTCAAAACATCCTTCGCCTCACCATCGGTCTCACAAGCTCGACTTCCCCATCTCTTAAAACTTCTCGCCGCCTCTTCACCCTCCCAAATAAGCTCGCAGACATTGTTGCTCAAATCTTTCAACTGCCCTCTTTCGTCCAAGGGATTGCACCATTCGGCAGCTTTACTCCCTTGTCCTCGTGTACCAGCCATGACATTCGTGTTCGAGCCATCGGTAGTACCCGTGAAAGTGGTGGGACCAGCAGAGTCTGGGGGCGGAGCAGTGTTCTCCGTCCATTTGATCCTGTTAAGTAATAGTTTCTTGTACCCTCGAATGGAGTGTAGACCGCCTTCGACGATGATGAGATTGAGCGAAGGGTTGAGGATGACCATGCCCGTAAGACCTTGTTGTTTCGCATTGACATCGAGCTGGTAACGGTGCTTCCCCGAGCTGAGATCATCGACTCTGAAGACTGCAATTTTGATACCTTTCGCTTCGTCGCCTGCTTGCTGCTTTTGCAGCTTCTCGGCCCGTTGTTGAGGTGTGAGTTTTCGTTCTTCGTTGGCAGCTTCATGGTCGTTTGCACGTTGCGCAATTTCGCGGTTGACACGGGCTTCGACTGCCGTGGGGTCTTTGACAGCTTGTTCTCCGAGTACACGCATCATGTTGGACTTTTTGACTTTGGGCGGGTCAGGCTCTTTCAGGCCGAGACGAACCTTGGCCTGCTCTTCTTTCATGTCTGCCATCCGGCGCTGTCGTCTGAGCTTCTTTTGCTCCTTCTCCGTGAGCATGAGGGGTTTGGGTGGAGGTGCAAATTTGTCCTGCGGTGCGGCAAGTAGCACCGGCCGCTGTATCAGAGCCGTTATGATGCTGTCCTCGGCTGTAATCTTGTTCCGTCCTTCCTGGTCCCAGTCCTCGTAGCTCTTCTGACCTTCTGGTAGCAGTCCCTCATCCCACCATTCGATCTCAGGCGGCTCTTCTACCAAGAACGCCTTGTCCGAGGCTTCTTCAATCTCCGTCTTGCGCGCTTCTGCTGCCAATCTCCTCTTCATCTCCTCCAGCTTCGCCTGCTGTCGGAGAGCGTTAGCCTGGGCGATGTACTTGCCCTTGTCATTGAGCTGGATCTGCCTGCTCTTTCGTTCGGCATATTTACGAGCGGTAGGTGCGTATGTCGGGTCTTCCAGAGTCTGCTCTTCGTCTGGTTGGGCGTCCAGATACGGGTTGATTTTGGGCTTCTCCGGCTGGCGGTTGCCCTTTGTCGTGCTGAATTTCGGCCCTGGCTGTCCTGTTCGCGACCTGTCTCCACCCACATCTCCTAGCAGCGAAGGATGTAGCCCAATACCCAGACCTCCTTTTGCGCCTCTCCCATCTTGCCGCGGTGGGGGAGCTGGTATCGAGGCAGTCTTCGCGGCAGCTCTCTCCTCAGCTCTTCGCCTCGCATCAAGCATCGCGGGAGCCGGAGGGGCAGCAGCTGCTCCATTCACAGGCGTGGACTTTTTGGCAGCCATTTTGGCCTTCATAGCCGCAATCTTCGCAGCCACCTCAGCCTTTTTCGCGGCCTGATCGTTGGCTGGGGCTGCCGCTGACGATGCTCCTCCACCTGCTGCTGCTACAGGTGGCGCACTCGGACCTCCTGCTCCTGCTCCGCCTGATCTGCTCGCGGCAATTTTGGCCTTGATGGCAGCCATTTTCGCGGCCGTCTCTCGCTTCTTGCGCTCCAGCTCCGTCTCGCCCTCAACCGCATGTCGCACGGGCAGAGGCGACCCATCTCCGGCCCGCTGTCGTTTGACATCGCTGCCCTCGCCACTGTTGGGAATTGAAGCGTCGTGTGGCCGCTTTCCATTCATCGTTCTTGTTGTTGTTGCTGTGTGGAGAGGATTGATGTACTGATCAGTTGTGCATGTGAAATCTTGCGGGAGAGGGCAGCCATACGAGTCATGTGCTTTCGAGGCGGGAGGCCCGTGCATGATCAGAAGCTCTGCTCTCAAAAAAAGTTCGATGGCAGCAATTCCATAGCAGTGACGCCGCCGCCGCCGCCGCCGACGACGACGACAGGACAGGACAGCAACGATGAATCCGTCGCAGCCCGTTGCGTCGCAGCTAACCGGCGTGAGCTTTGGCTACCTGTCCGCAGATGACATCCGCGCGCTGTCCGCCCGCCGCATCACCTCCACCACCACCTTCGACACCCTCCTCAATCCCGTGCCTGGCGGCCTGTATAGTGCAGAGCTTGGCCCGTTTGGCGACAATGCGTGCGCGACGTGTGGCCTGAAGAGCCCTCAGTGTCCCGGTCATCCAGGCCACATCGACCTGCCCGTGCCATGCTACCACCCGACCTTTATGGACCAGGTGCTGAAGCTGCTTCGGGCCTCGTGCACCTATTGCGGTAAGCTCAAGCTGAAACGCATCCAGGTCACCCGCTACGTCTGCAAGCTGCGTCTTGTGCGCTACGGCCTGCTGAAGGAGCTGAAGGAGCTGGACGAGGTCGAGCACCGCCTGACCAAGACGCCATTGGACGTCAATGCCGCCTCCGACGACGAGTCCAATGCAGGCGGAGATACAGACACCAAGCACCTCCAGGCTCAGCTGGAGACATGGACGAATCAGATCCTCAAGCAGGCACGCAAAGATGGGCGCATCTCAGAGCAGAAAAGTGAAGCCACGAATCACGCCCGGAGGTCTATCATCGCCGAGTTCATGCAAGAAATCACCAAGAGCAAAAAGTGCGGCAGCTGCGGCGGCATTGGCCACACGTACCGGAAGGACAGATTGGTCAAGATCTTCCGGATGCCCTTGAAAGAAAAGGAAGCCGTGGCTATGGTGCAGGCTGGTCTGCGGACTAAAGACCCCATGGTGGAGATCAGACGGCGACTGCGAGCCGAGCAGAATCGAAAGAGAAAGCGGGACGACGATGAGGGCATCGCTGACATGGATAACACATCGGAGGAGGAAGGCGACGCTGTGGATATGGACGAGTCCGAGGGCGAGCCGGAGATTGTGGGTGGCGTGGTGCTGGACGACGCCATGGAGAGCGCTGCTACCAAAAAGGCAAAGGCCAGCGCAGAAAGTGAATATCTGAACCCACAGCGCGTGCATGCGCACATACAGCAGCTTTTCGACAGCGACGCCGAGGTCCTCAGTCTAGTATATGGGCGTGACCGGAGACGGGACGGTCCTCTATCAGCGGATATGTTCTTCGTCAAGGCCATTCTGGTCCCTCCGAATCAGTATCGACCAGAAATGAAGACGGCGCATAATGCGATTGCGGAAGCCCAAGAAAATAGACACTACCGAGACATCCTCACAAACTGTGACGTTATCTCGGACGTGCAGCGTGAGCTTACCACTGGCAAGAAGGCAGACGACCGATATAGAGACGTCACATATCTGGATCTCGAAAGAAGCTGGATCACACTTCAAGAGTGCGTGAACAGCTTGGTAGACAAGAGCTTGGCGCCCGTATCAGGCGCTGCAGCGACCCAAGTCCCAGATGGCGTCAAGCAGAAGCTGGAGAAGAAGGAGGGCATGTTTCGAAAGTACATGATGGGCAAGCGTGTCAATTTTGCTGCTCGTACCGTCATTTCACCCGATCCCAATATCGAAACCAACGAAATTGGTGTACCGCCAGTTTTTGCTGTGAAGCTGACATATCCGGAGCCGGTCACACAATACAACGTCGAAGAGCTGCAATTGGCTGTTCGAAATGGACCATACATCTGGCCAGGTGCTGTAGCCATTGAGAGCGAGAATGGCGCTGTGGTCAAGCTGGAGCGAAAGAGTGCTGACGAGCGGACGGCGCTGGCCAATTCACTCATGGCTCCAACAACTTCCGGCAGCCAATTAGGGACGCCAGGAACGCGGCCGAAAAAGGTGCATCGCCATCTGAATAACGGCGATATTGTCATCATGAACCGTCAGCCTACGCTACACAAGCCATCCATGATGTGTCATCGAGCAAGAGTACTGCCCGGGGAAAAGACGCTGCGAATGCACTACGCCAATTGCAACACCTACAATGCCGATTTCGATGGAGATGAGATGAATATGCACTTCCCCCAGAACGAGTTGGCGCGAGCCGAAGCCTTGACGATAGCAGACACTGATCATCAATATATTTCAGCGACAGCCGGCAATCCCTTGCGCGGTCTGATTCAAGATCACATCTCCATGTCTGTCTGGCTCTGCAGTCGAGACATGTTCTTTGAACGCGGCGACTACATGAATATGCTTTATGCTGCACTACGTCCTGAAGATGGCCACTGTGTCAACGGCAGAATGGAAACTGTACCTCCTGCTATCATCAAGCCCAAGCCGCTCTGGACAGGGAAGCAAGTCATAAGTAGTGTTTTGAAGAATCTGACTCCTCATGGCGCCCAGGGCTTGACGTTAGACAGCAAGAGTACGACTGCCGAGAACATGTGGGGACCTGGCGGGAAAGGCGAGGCCGAAGTCATCTTCAAGGACGGTGAGCTTGTGCAAGGCATTCTCGACAAGAAGCAGATTGGTCCCTCTTCTGGAGGCTTCGTGAATGCGGTATACGAAGCGTATGGCCATACTATTGCTGGCAGATTGCTCAGTGTGCTGGGCCGCTTGCTAACAAAGCTTGAGCACATGCGAGCTTTCTCGTGTGGTGTTGAAGATGTCATCTTCACGCGCAACGGAGAGGTCAATCGACGAAAAGCTCTCGCGGGCGCCGATACCGTCGGTCTGTCCGTCTCTGCCAAGTATGTCACTCTCGACTCGCAGAATCCGAAAAGTAACGATAGAGAACTGCGGCGACGACTGGAAGATGTGCTGCGAGATGATACAAAGCTCCACACTCTGGATGCTCTCATGAACGCCGAAACTGGCAAGCTCAGCAGTGAAGTCTCGACCGCGTGCATGCCAGCTGGTCTTTCGAAGCCTTTTCCCAAGAACCAAATGCAGACCATGACAATGTCTGGTGCCAAAGGCTCTAAGGTCAACGCTAACCTCATTTCATGCAATCTGGGTCAACAAGTCCTGGAAGGTCGACGTGTACCGGTCATGGTCAGCGGTAAGACATTACCTTGCTTCAAGCCATTTGAGACCAGCGTACGGGCTGGTGGCTACATCGTCGATCGATTCTTGACTGGCATTAGACCTCAGGAGTACTTCTTCCACGCTATGGCTGGTCGGGAGGGTCTGATCGATACTGCTGTCAAGACTTCGCGTTCCGGCTACCTCCAACGTTGTCTGATCAAGGGTATGGAAGGTCTGCGTGTTGAGTACGACAGCTCCGTCCGCAACACCGAAGATGGCAGTGTCGTGCAATTTTTGTACGGAGAAGATGGTCTCGACATCGGCAAGGCGAAGTACATGAATGATTTCAAGTTCACAGCTGAAAATTATCTATCACTTTTCCACTCCATGAACATGGGTGAGGCATTTGGCAACCTAGTCAGCGAGGACGCAAAGGATGCCAACAAGGCTGCTGAGAAGAGATACCGCAAGACGGGTGATCTTGGTGCGTCTGATCCTGCGTTATCCCAGTATCCTCCTGGAAGATACATTGGTAGCGTTAGTGAGAATATTCTTGCCAGCTCACGGGAATGGATCGACAAGAACGAAATGCGACTGATCAAGGACAAGAAAAAGAATATCGAGGGAACGGTTTCGAAGAAGAACTTCAACCACATTCTGGATGTGCGCTACATGAAGTCTGTTGTCGAAGCCGGCGAGGCTGTGGGCGTCGTGGCTGGACAATCTGTTGGAGAGCCGTCGACGCAAATGACACTGAACACGTTCCATTTGGCTGGTCACTCGGCCAAGAACGTCACACTTGGTATTCCTCGTCTCCGAGAAATCGTCATGACTGCTGCGAGCAAGATCTCCACGCCTCAAATGACACTTCGCATGGGCAATGGCACTTCGCTAGAAGAAGCAAAGAAGTTTGCGAAAGGCATCTCTAAGCTTGCGCTTGCTGAGATCGTGGACCAGGTCACTATCTCGGAGACCATAGGTAAGGGCATTGCTTATGGCGAAGCAAAGAAGTACGAGATTCGTCTCGATTTCTTCCCCAGTGAGGATTACAAGAAGGAATACGCCATCACGATCAATGACGTTGTCCATACTATCGAGAAGGAGCTTCTACCTTGGCTTCAAACTGCTGTTCGAAAGCAAATCAAAAAGACCGGCGGCATGAACACCATCAAGGCCATTGAGAAAGCCATGGCCGCCGAAGTAGGAGAGTCTGCCGGCGCCATTGAACAAGAACGCGCACAGCCCCAAGCTGATCGTGAAGGCGGTGACGATGACTCTGATGGCGAGGGCGACGATGATGCCACGCGTGACAAGTCCAAGAGCAACAAGCAGCAAGGTGGGTACGACGACCAAGAAGATGACGAAGACCGAGCACTCAGAAATCGCAACGCCACGCCTGAAGTGCAAGGTCACGATCCAGACGACGAAGGCTACCGCTCTTCTCGGTCGTCCTCTCCCGACGATACCGACGATCCCACAAGGACCTCCAGCTCCAAGCGCTCAAGCAAAATTACAGCCGCAGCCCGAGAGCAACGCATCAGAGGAGATGACGCCACCAACGACGTCGCCTCCTTCTCCTTCGACGATAAAACTGGGTCCCATTGTGCATTCACCCTCGAATACGACTCCTCCACCGCCAAAATCCTCATGCTCGCACTCGTGGAGAAATCGTTACATGAAGCTCTCATCCAAAGTGTGTCTGGAATTCAAAGCGCAGCTGTAGACGAAAGTGACAAACTGAAACCCGCAGACGCACCACCTGTCGTCCTGACGTCGGGAGTCAACGTCCGAGCCATGTGGGATTACCAACACATCCTCAATCCACACCACATTTACACCAACAGCTGTTTCGACATCTTCGCCAACTACGGCGTCGAAGCCGGTCGCGCGGCCATCGTTCGCGAATTACAAGGTGTCTTTGGCGGTCACGGCATCAGTGTCGATCCGAGACATCTCATGCTCATTGCCGATTACATGACGCGTGGTGGAGGTTATCAGGCATTTAGTCGCATGGGTTACCGGGCGAATGTCAGTCCGTTTATGAAGATGAGTTTTGAGACTACGTTGGGATTCTTGAAGGAGGCGGTCATGAGTGGCGAGGGAGATGATTTGGCGGGTCCTTCGGCGAAGATTGTGGTGGGAAATGTGAATCGTATGGGTACGGGGGGTTGTGATGTTTTTATGCCGCTTGAGAATGGAGAACGGGCTGGTGATGGTGTTGCTGCCGAGGTGGAAGTGGAGGACAAGGAGGATGAGGCTGAGGATGTTGAAATGCAAGACTGAAGAGTCTAGAGCGTGTCTATCTGCGGTCTGCAAGTATGTATGTATGGCACTATTCTAGATGATCAAGCAGGGTTCTATCCTGGAAAGATGGATGTATAGAATGTATGATGATGATGATGCTACAACAAGTCCAATAGTCGTTTCATACTCGTGATTATCGCGCCTCTGACATACCCGTACAGTTCTGTAGATAATTACTCGTAACATGCATACTTCCTCGTCGTCTTCTTCTTCAACGTTTATTTACTAATACTACTACTACTAAATCTGTGGATAACACACCGACGAACGATTCCTCTCCTTTTTCAAAAACTGCACCAGTTCCTTGAAAGCGTGATAATCATTCTTCTTATCAGAGATTGGAAGTCCCTGTTCCGTGGTGGATGTCATACACGCCACGCCTTTGGTCAAAGGTTGCCCAAAGGGAGCGCAGGAGTCGAAATCGACGATGATGGCATTGCCGGTAGAGTCGACGCATATGTTGCCTATTTTTTGTTAGTCTTTTTTCTTTCTTTTTGAACAGGCAAACACAAAACACAAAAGAATACCTAGGTAAGAGAAAAAAGAGAGAAAAAAAAAGAAACTCACCAGGATGAATATCATTATGCGCCAATCCAAGTCCATGCAAAAACTTCAACCCCTCCTGTACCTGACCCAACAATTCATCCGTCTCCTCATCTGAAAGTCCCACTTCCGCATACTCTGCCAAATTACAATAACATCGCTTCAGACACAGATGCGTAATCCTCTCATCCTTCAACACACATCCATAATACTTGACAATATTCGGATGCGGAGGAGCATCCTCATCCACATCCTCATCCTCATCCTCATCCTCATCATCATTCTTCTTATTCTTACTCTTCCTCTGACTCTTCCCAACCCTCATCAACCCCTCCAAAACCCCCGCCTCATTCCTCAACCGATCCGCCACAAACGTCTGTCCCGGTCTCGAATCCTCATACGTAAACTGCGGAGCTTTGAGATAATGATCCGACATCACAAAAGGCGGCGCACGCGTGAAATCCGAGGGCATCAGGGGGAAAATGTTTTCCGAGGGAACGGGTTCCAAATAGCCGATGACGTCGACGTCGTCCATGGAGGAGATGCGTTGGAGGGATTTTCCCGCGTACGCGTTGCCGTCTACGAAGGCGGTGATGAGCGTGCATTCGAATGAGGGGGTGCGGTGCGGGGTTTTTTGGTTGTTTTTGGGGGGGTCTGAGGACCAGATCTCGCGGAGGGAGAATTGGGAGCCGTCGGCGGTTTCGTAGTCCATGATGGTTGAGAGGTAGGACTGAGGTGAGTGAGGGAGAGGCGGTTCTTGGGGTTGGATTTGCTTCTTGGGTCTTCTCGCAGATTCTATAGGGCCCAGTGAGGTAAGGTAGTCTTCGTTTGCAGTGAGTGGTATTCATCAGGGCCGGGAGAGGGTCATAAGGGAGGGATATGTACTACTGTATATCATCACTACAGTCCAGTACATCTACAGTACCTACCTACTACTATCACCACCACCACCCAGCCTCAGCTCCCCCTTCCGCCTTTGCTCGCTCGTTCGCTCGACTCTATTGGGCAACGAGGCTGTCTTGGGACGCATGATCGCGGTGGATCAGCGCAGAATAAAAAGGCCGGAAATATAATCCTAGTCGTCGGTCTAATAGAACTATATACACAGTCGGATTGCCTTGTACACTCTGTCTGCGACACTTTCATTTCGCTTGTGACGGGCGGCTTCGCCATTTTACTCTATCTGTGCGACCCGACCTGCATCCTCTCCGCCTTTGATGGAATCAGTTCTAGTAGAATACGTCAGTGAGTGCCGGACTTCTTCTACATACAGTCAGTACGTACATACTTGCGTCTCTAAAAACAGCTCTGGAGGCTGTTGTTGTTGTTGTCCCGCTTCCACGGCTTGTCGTCCGGATGTGAATGTACAAGATCCATAGAACTATTGAGGCCGAAAGGGACGCGTGAAGTTCCATAGAACTAGAACTAGAACTATCGTCTGCCGTGTAGGAAGACACTACAGGAACTCTAAAGTGCAAGTATACCACCTCACCCACCTCTTCTCAAATGAAACTTGAACAACTCCAAGGCACTACAGCACTCGAGCACTTCCTGTAGATCTATATCTCAAGATGGCAGTAGAACCAGCTCGTCAAGATGCCCAGAACCTGCACGCAATCGTCGATATGGGAAGTAATGGTATTCGCTTCTCCATCTCCAGCCTTCAGCCTCCCACACAACGAATCATGCCGACCTTGTATCAGCACCGGGTAGCGATATCGCTGTATGATGCACAATACTCACAAACAGGCGAAAAGGTTCCCATCAACGATAAGACTATCCAAGCCGTCATCACGGCTTTCAGGCAGTTCAAGCGTACTTGCAAAGACTTTGGAGTGCTGGAGCAAAACACAACAGTGCTGGCCACCGAAGCGACCAGGACTGCCGTAAACTCCGAAGTCTTCCGGGCGAGTATTAAAAAGGAGTTGGGATGGGACGTGCAAATGCTGGCCAAGGAGGACGAGGGCAGAGTTGGTGCGATGGGGGTTGCATCTTCCTTACCTGCGCTCAGCGGTCTCGTGATGGATCTCGGAGGCGGGAGCACGCAGCTGAGCTGGATTGTGAAGAACAGTGCAAGCGATGGGGTCCAGCTTCCTCCTTCGGGTGCAGTCAGTATGCCATATGGTGCAGCAGCCATGTCTAGAAGACTAAGCGAAGCTGAGCGCGATGGAACGACTGCGAAGCTCCGAGAAGAAGTGCATACCGCAGTGAAGAATGCATATTCCAGCTTACAGGTGCCTGCCGAGCTGGAGAATGCTGCTCAACGACAAGGCGGTTTTACGCTGTACCTGTCTGGAGGCGGCTTTCGAGGTTGGGGCTATGTGCTCATGAGCCAACATCGTGTACAGCCATATCCGATACCAGCCATCAATGGTTTCAAGGTCTCGAGGTCAGCCTTCTTGAGCACGGATCAGGTCAAGGCTGCTGCAGCAGACTCGTTAGAGCATACCGGAGAAGGCGAGCTCTTTCGCATATCCGATCGCAGAGCTGGACAAGTTCCTGCAGTGGCTTTCCTGGTCAACGTGCTGGCAGAAGCTCTCCCGCAAGTGAAAGAAGTCCGATTCTGTCAAGGTGGCGTTCGGGAAGGCTACCTGTTCTCTTCCTTGTCAACCGAGACCAAGGCACAGCTTCCACTGGTCGTGGCAACCCGACCGTTTGCGAAACCGGCCGTGTCGAACGTGCTGGTCAGGATGCTAGAGTCGGCCTTTCCCGTAGGGTCGACTTCAGACGCTATTGACGACTACAAAAGCGTCTTTATTCCAGACTTGCTCGAAGCATTTGCGAACCTGATCTATTACCACTCCAGTCACCCGAAAGACCTCCAGCCTTCCGCAGCATTGCGCTGTACTACAGCTGGTATCCTTGCTGGCGTACACGGCATTACACACGAGGCCCGAACGCTCATCGCATTGCTCCTCTGTGCTCGATGGGGAGGCAGCATACCTCCCAGTGATGAGCCGTTCAAGCGTAACCTCGAACAACTCGTAGAGTCTCCCTGGACATTATGGTGGATCAATTACCTCGGTGCCGTCGCTTCTTTAATCGCGAGCATCTATCCCGCTGGGCCTCGTGAAAACCAAGAACGAGTTCGGCTCAAAGCTTCCTGGGCCAAAGACGAGAAGCAGCGTCCTCTGCTACAACTGACCGCTTCCATCACCACTGACGTCGATCAGGAAGCCTTCTCGTCCGAAGCTCACGAGATCGAGAAAGTCGGCAAGCGGAAGCGCTGGATCGGAGGCAGAGATGGCATCGGCCATCGAGTCAACGTCGAGATCAAAGCTGCCAGCTGACATTCACAGCTTCGTCGTATCCTTGCGCTTCGGCACAAGATCTGAGCCATAATGCTATTCTACCTACGATTTTTGTTTCTCTACACAGTCGCAGCACTGAACACTACCTAAGGTACTTGTAGATTACATCGTCACACAGATCCATCCACACACAAGTGATACCCGATCACAAAAAAGCGCCGCCCGCTAGATCTAGTCGCATAGAATAAGGTAGCCCAGAATAATGTACATACTACTTACTTACTTACGAGCCTCCTCGTCAATCGCACACATGTTTTTTTTGTCTGAGCCCCAAATTCCAATTTTCTTCTTCTGCACACCATCATCATACCTACCTTACCTTACCTTATACATGTACCTACCTACCTTACCCACCTCCTAAGTCCCAAAGCAGTA
The DNA here is from genome assembly GCA_000504405.2 of Mycosphaerella sp. Ston1. NCBI lineage: Eukaryota > Fungi > Ascomycota > Dothideomycetes > Mycosphaerellales > Mycosphaerellaceae > Mycosphaerella > Mycosphaerella sp. Ston1. The sequence goes on from AWYF02002862.1 coordinate 20,592, forward strand.
ACAGGTACCTTCATCAATCTTCTTTAGATATCTCGCAGATCTGACCTCGACAGTGACTAGAGGAGAACGGCTAAAAGGTACCTAAGGTATAGTAGATTTTTGGGGGGATGGGCGGGGCAATCTTACCTTACCTTACCTTAGGTACCTTACTTAAAAGAGTGAGGTAGGTATAGGTAGGAAGATATGAGATGTACCTTGAGCTCGCTTCACGGGACGCAGAGAACCTCGTCTCTCGGGACGCAGTCTTTCGGGACGCCGAAGACAAGCTGCATTGGTGGGTACATATTGGCGGATTTTTCATTCAGAGTCTGAGTCTCTGCCATTTTCTCCTCTCTACCTTGTCTTATTAGAGATTGTGCTTGTGGACTTTTGAGGTACGATACCTTACGGTACGATACTGTGCGTGGTGTCGAGAGTGGTTGGGTGCTGTTGGGTGTGTGTCCGGGGCTAGTCTACGGAGAGTCACGAAAGAAACCAAGTCAACGCCATGTAACTGCCCGCGACACGCTGCATACATGTCCATACCTCATTCACATTTTAACCAAGAACAGGTCTGAGCTCTCAGGTAAGTTCTACATGTAGATGCTTGACTTCTTCCTGCAGGCGAACCTTTTGGTCGAAAGGAGATCACGTTCTACGCCCTCATGGACGCGTCGCGCAAGGCACGCGTCGTAAGACTCTCGCCAACCTTCATCAGGCCCAATGTGCTAGCAACCAAGGACGGCAGACGACGAGCATTTTGCTTCTTCTCTGTGGAATGACCATAACCCCCGAGTGTGAACGTAAAAGGGACTTCAGCTTCTTCGGCCTGGTTGGGAAGAGCGCATGTTGTGTGGGAAGAGACCTGCTACGGCAGCCAGCGCGCAATCATTATTCGGTCAGCCATATCTGCGAGCCGCACGCCGAAGCAAGCGCTGCTATGGAGAAAGCATAGAGTTAGGCTACAGGTCTCTTTGGACAAGCTCGTGGGGTTAAAGGGATGCTCGAGAACAAGGTACACGATCTGGGGCAATTGGAGAAGGAGATAGAGACCATCTTCGCTGAGAGGAACAGGGCATTGCAGCGCAGGGTGGACTAGCTATGGAAGAAGCTGGACTGTTAGGCAAGGAACTCCAGGCAAAAGCGTCAGCAGCACCAGGCAGGCAGCACCAGGCAGACAGCAACAAGTCATATGCGATGCGATCACAGCGTAGCAGACCGCAGCTTCGAGTCGCTGTTGGGAACACGTTCAATGCAACGAGTAGTGCAGTAAACTAGCGGGCAAGCAGCAAGTGCCTCAAGCTGCACTCAAGCTCTCAGCGCCTCCGTCACAATGAATCAGCAACGCTGGCTCCGAAACACAACGGGATCGCCCCTGTCCCAGCATCCACGACAAGCAAGTCCCGAGAAGGGAAATAGCGCGGCACAGCTGGGACGGTGTGACTATCACGTTTCTTGCAAGTGCCGGGATTACGCCTGATTCTGACCCAGCTCATGCATTTGGCATATCCGACTTGATCGGTTCAAGGGGCGTCACCTTCTTCACAACCTTTGCTGGAGATCCCATGGCCACACTCCAAGCTGGAATGCTCTTACTGACTACTGAAGAGGCTGCAATTGTGCATCCCTCTCCAATTTCCACCCCTGGCAAGATCACGACGTGCCCGCCTATCCAGCAATCGCTACCAATCTTCACTGGCCTTGCATACTCGATGTCGGCTCTCCGGCTTTGCACCTCAGTCTCGTGTGTCGCAGCGAAGATGGACACATTCGGACCAACCATCACTGATCAACAGTCAGCGATTTTCTAGCATGTCGGCGGTCTTTGGTGAACCTGTTTCGTACCTCGATCTCCGATTGTCACCAGACCGCAATCGAGGATAGTAAAGTTGAAGCCAGAATAGAAGCGATCGCCAATGACTGTATTGCACCCGTAGTCGAGGTAGAAGGGCGGTTCCAGATATGCTTCTTTCCCTACCCGACCAAGTACTGTCTGGAGGCCGGCGTAGCGATTGGCGGCAAGAGATTCAGGCGAATCATCGTCGCCAGACGGAAAGGAACTGTTGTACTGGTGGCAGAACTTCCGTACTCTGTGTCGGGCTTTTGCAAGATCTGGCGTGAAGGAGTTGTAGCTAGATCATGTCTCAATCAATGGCAGCTAACTCACGATGAATAGGCCACGTCTTACAGCATTCCAGATATCATTCGCTCGTACTGGTCACACCATGGCACATGATTCAGCTGTCTCGCGAGCGCTAGCTGGGACTCGTCTTTTTCCTGACTGGCCATTGTACTTCGGACGCGCGTTGCGCTTTTCTGGCTGAACTTGACTCAGGACGTTGCTAAGGTGGGGGTGTGAAGGTACGATGATATTCACAGCCAGACATTTGGCTATTCACAGCCAGAACTAGTAGCCTCAGGCTGCACTACCTCGCCGTCGCCGTCGTTATCGTTCCTACACACTACACGATATACAATACACATTACACCCTACACCTCACCGTCGCATTACCTCACCGTCGCTACCGCACGAAGCTATCGCTATGTCTACCGCCGCCGCCGCCGCCGCTGCTACCGCTGCCACCGTCGCACCCCCGTCTACCTACGAGCAAGATCTTCTCGAAGACGATATTAATATACTATAGGAGGAGTTTAATGCGCTCGCGCTAGAGGAACAAGAGGAGGTTATTCTAGAGCGTTAGGCTCGCGCTACAGAAAGAGAGGATATAAGAGAGGGTAATAATTAACCGAATATAGCTTACTTTAATGCTATACTAGCACTAGATTATACCTATAGGTTTCCTTTACAATCGGCTGCTGAGGACTATTTAATTAAGTACGTACTAGAGACTAGTTAGGAGGTGTCTAAACCTAAGGGTGCCGACAAGAAGAATAGCCTTATTATATTATAGCGGTAGGTATGCTCTAAAGGCTAGGGTAACGCTAATATAAGGAAGCGGAGGTAGCGGCTTAATACTACTAGTATTGCTGCTGCTCGAACTAAGCTATTAAAGAAGACAGCCTATCCGGTTTCTATCGTAGTAGCTGCCCTAGATAAGTTATCGCTTAATACCTCTAAGTAGCGTATATTAGTAAAAAACTCGGTATATAACTACTCTTCTACTAACGCTATTAGCCTAGCATAACACCGCCGTCGTGCCTGTAGACTAGAGGTTATCGAGTTCCTAAATAACGCGTATAAGGCTAGTCTATTAGCTAAAGAAGTTAGGTACTAAGTTAACCGCCAGTTCTATAATAATACAGAGCTAGTTCTGCGCGATATTTACAATACCTAGCACGGTATCCGCTAGGAGCAATTAAAGGGTATAAATCTAGCGCAGAGGGTTCGTGCGACTCTAGAAGATAAGGGGTTCTAGTACTTAATTAAAGAAGACAGTATAGGCTAGTATACTATCGAAGGCCTTATATTCGCGCACCCTTAATT
>AWYF02002864.1:0-121442 GCA_000504405.2 Mycosphaerella sp. Ston1
GGGGGTGGACGAGCGAGTGCGCGCCATGTTTGGGGACGTTGTTCGGAAATGATTCTGGGGTTAGTTTCAAGTCGAGGAAATTGTTGAAGCTGGTTTCTGAAGGAAGTGCAATTCGAGCTTCCAGCGGCAAGAGCCGCAGCTACCCCGGATTTTCTTTGGCAGAACTATCAACAACAATGACAACAATAGAACTAATACATGTACCTCCAGGCTAAATCAACAATCAACAATGACAACAACAAATGCCTGAATCAACAACCAATATGACAACAATAATACCTAGTAACCAACAATCAACAAGATAACAATAATAATAATTATCAATATTCAACAATCAACAATCACAATATGCAAGGCTCGAGCAAATCACGAATTGCGCCTGCACGTTGATTCTACTTCTAGATGCTTGGTGCCCACAACAGTTCTAGAGAGACAAAGCACAGCACGACAGTAAGGTGAATTTGGTTACATGTCGGCTCAGAAGGTGTTATAAGTATGTAGCTCCCTCCGATCTCCGTAGTACGGCGCACACCAAGCATTCATAAGTGAAGGCAGTGTGCGGCGACAATTTTCGAATTCCTCGAGCCTTGATGGAGTCGATAGTCCGACAATACTTCTCCGCCAACCATTGTCATAGTGACCGAATAGCAGTTGGCAAAGCGATCCATAGAAGTGACAGCCTACTCTACGACCCTGCGAGTGGCCTATGAATACCTCCGAAGCTGTCGGGGGAAATCAATGCCTTTCTATGTATTTGTGCGAGTGCCGAGCCTTGAATTTCGCTATCACAACATCTGAAGGTCAGCTTGTAGGTAGGTATCTCCATATAAGAACACGCGAGCGTGCTCGCTTGTCCCACATGCCCACTCTCTGCATTAGCAAGGCACGTCTTCCAAACGAATCTGTCATACCGATATGATGAGACTCAGGCTGTGGAAATCGAAGTCTATTCAAAGTTGGGCAATGGCGCGGAAATACGCTGTTCTTACAAGAGTCGCCCTACCTATCATACACCTCTGTTATTTCCCATCTTCCGTATCGAGGACACCCATTCTTATAGAGTTTCAGAACAACCATTGGCAGACCTTACCTGACCCTCTTGAAAGTTCTGCCGATCATAGCGGGCCCAGGTGCTTCCATCTTCAATGTTCTTGATTTGCGGTGACAGAGTAGAGGCTTTCACATAACGGAGCCTTGAGATCTGGCCTTATACCAGGGCAGTGAGATTCGCGTGGCCACGGGTCTTGTCCATGTCGTAATCGAGTGACAAATTCCATCACTACCACTTCTGATGCGCAACAGGTTACCAACGCTGACCGCCCAGTACAAGCCGTTGTATTTGGAAGCCAATTGCCGTGATCTTGTTACGAGACAACGTGTAGAGCACTTCGCGGCAGCTGAATCAATCTACTCAATCTTTTTGAGCAACCGTCGGCCTTCTGGTGTTGCGAATATCTGGACGGATCCATTCTCGATGACGTGCTATTGTGACATACCCAGAGTCCCCTGGGGGTTGACGGTGCAGCCAAATCGCTGCCAAGAGAACAGTATCGTTGCAGTCCAGCGACAACGAGCGGAGGTTTGCATGCGGAACAAGTAGCGGATCGCTGTGTCCGTTCTATTGTGCGGTAGATGGTTCGAATCCGCCAGGACTAAGCTCATTCCAGATAGCCCATCTCGTCGTCGATGATGCTCTTTAGTGTTTTGGGCTGCCTCATATAGCCTGCATTTGGTGGAGGCCAGGACCTCGTTCGCACTCTCATTTGCTCGGCTTCATCCAGTGCTGAAGCCAGTCCGCCTAGACTTCCATGTACTACATACTCCTGCTCTGCGAGGGCCTCAGCCAGCTCGACCTGGTGATTGTCCAAAAGCTCTTCATTGGGCACCACGATCAGCGGAACTTGTATCCGAAGTGCAGCAAGAATCGTGCCAGAACCTAGTGGGATAGAGTCAATGTATATTCGCGGTATAAGATTCAAGACTCCACGACTCACCGGCATGACTGATCACAACCCCCTCTTGACAGCCATTCCCACCTTTTGCTTGCTTCATGTACTTCGCCAGCCCAGCCTTGTCGATTGTAAACCCCGTAATACGCAGGAGATCTCCACTCTCACTATTCTTCGCAGCAGTGATGCATGAGTCGAAGAGCTCTTGACCGTCCTGGCCGTATTGCACTAACAGGTCTGTGTAGCCTTGTTTCTCTAGCGCTCCGAGAAAGTCGTGCTGTAACACCGCTCGTACTAATCCATCGAACGATGCTGTCGCGCCTATAGTGACAAAACACGTCTTTGACGACATGGTGGGTGACTATGTGTGTCTTGCTACATGCTGCGAAGACGTGAGCCCGTGTTACATGTATGTGACAATTGCGGCGGGGCGGAGGTAAGGTCTTGGCAGGGCAAGTGAACTCTGTTCACGAGCGAGGCTGCGAGGAAACATCACTTCCACTTCCACACCGTTCATCATTGACAATCACTCATCGTGATGGCAGCACCACTAAAGCGAGTCTACCGGCAGGCAACGAGGTCAGCCTCACGATATGCGCATTCTGCGACATCGAGCGCATCGCTTGTGTGTAGCGCACAATGGCAACAACAACGCAGCCTTCACCACGGTTCGCGCGTAATGGCTCAGCAGAAGCTAGTGGAGAACGACCTGGACACATACCTTGAGGCTCTCGACGAAAACCTGCCCTCCGAAGCCGAACTCTCCTCCACCGCCCATGCCGAACTTGAACAGCATCGTGAACTGCGAGAAATGGTCCGTCTCGCAGCCTGGGAAATGCCCTTTCTCGCCCAACACGCCAAACCCTACGTGCGACCAGAAAAGGCGACAAAGACTCCCCTTCACTGGCGCTATACTACCTATTTCTCTGAATCACATCCTGCGTCGCGTAAAGTCGTGGTGGAGTTCAAAGTGAGCCATCTGAACCTGGGAAGGAAAGAAACGGATAAGCTCAAGAAGCTGGCGGGAAGCAGATACAATCCCGAACAACAGCTCGTCAAGATGAGCTGCGAGAGCTTCGAGACGATAGCGCAGAACAAACGATATCTAGCGGATACAGTGAACAAACTTATTGCCGAGGCGAAAGATCTAGAGACCGACTCATTTGAGGATGTCCCATTAGATACAAGGCATCATAAGTTCAAGAAGCCTTTGAAATTCCCACCGGAGTGGAATCTGACAGAGGAGAGAAGACTAGAGTTGGCTGCCGAAAGGAAGAGACTGTTGCTGCAAGAGGGCATGAAGGTGGAGCAAGGCCGAATTGTTTCTGGGGCTGCGGCTATCGAGGCTGACAGGCAGATAAAGCTGGAGCAGGCTGAAGAACCCGTCATGCAGGAGGTGAGGAGACCACTGCCCGCAGGAAAGATGGGCAAGCGACAGATGGGCCAGAGGGGACGGTAGACGAACTGCAAACGAGGGCACGGAACGTGTAGTAAATGTACAGCTAAAAGGATAAGCCCTGATGAGAACTCGCTCTGCCAACGCCACGCCTTCTAATCCCTTGACCGAAAGCCACGAGTCATGCGCGAGACCCTTCGTCCTCGAGCTGTCAGGTGTATTATCAGTTCCTGGGAAATCACAAGGCGATTGCGACACATCAACCTTTCTGGAATCTCTCTCATTGGCGATCTTCTCCCGCAATCCGATGGGTGTATGTACCCAGGTTGTACCATGGCCAAGAATCAAACAGACAGCGTCGGGAAAGACTACCACGAACTGTTGGCTGTGACGGTGTTCAGCGGCGAAACGTCCTCTTGACGCATATTCATTCCATCCGGCTCGAGATATCAAGATGAATTCAGCCTGGTAGCAGTACATCTGAGGCTTCTCGGCGGAATTTCAGATCATGTTGATATAAAGCTGTATGACGTCAATATCAGCTGCAAGTTACCCAAGTGAAGCGAAATATATGTGTGAGAGGTGTACAGCATAATGGTCGCCTGGTTTCATCGTGCCTCGTAGCACCGGGGACTGTGGTGCGGATAACTTACTTGTACGGGCGTACGACAAGACCAAGTACAAGTAAGGGGCCCGAGGCAACACTGTGTGGCGAAGCGGATGGTTGCCTTGACCATCTGTCTCTCTCTGTGTGTGTTCACCTAGTCAACTCTTACTGCAGCCTCCAACATCCCTCTCGACACCGACATCGACCTGCTGTCCCGATTTCACCTTGCCGAAGACTGTCCTTGTTGAGCAAGCAAAATGCCTTCTACGCCATTTCAGCTCATCGTCACAGGCAACACAGAGATCCCACATCCAGCAGAGCGGGCTATCATCAACGTCTCAGTCTCCAGCTCCGGCACCAACAAAGCCTCCGTCTCAGACGAAGTCATCACAACAGCCAAATACATCGAATCCCTCTTGAGCCCTCTATCACCAAAAGATGACACACCAGAAGCCAAAGCAGCAGCACCTCTAGCTCACTGGTCCAAAACCTCCCTATCATCAACTAGCCATATGCCCTACAATAACATGAGTCTCGAAACTTCGAAGACCAGACAATACGACGCGGCCATCACCTTCGACATCCGCTTCAGAGACTTCAAAGCTCTCGGCGCTTTCGGAACCAAGCTCTCCAGCCGCAGTCATGTCGAAGTCAAAAACATCTCCTGGGTCCTCACTGAAGCGACCTTGAAATCCTTCAAAGCCGAGCTTCGCAAACAAGCCGCGCAAGATGCTCTGCAGAAAGCTCGGGACTACTGCGAAGTGCTGGGGTGCACGAACGTCAGACCTGTGGAATTACAGGAAGGCGATGCGAGCAGTGCGATGCGCGCAGGAGTCGCAGGAGCCGGGATGGGAAATTATGGGATATACGCTCAAGCAGCATCCGTGAAACGCATGATGCACGGGGGTGGAAGAGCTAAGGAAGATCGTGAGGAGGCGAGGACCGAAGATCTGGAGTTTGATGCGCAGGAAGTGCGAATGGCGTGGGAGGTCACTGTGAAGTTTCAGGCTGATTGCGCTGTCTGAGTAGAGCTGCTTTTCTCCCTTCTGCATCGATTTATGGTTCTGGATGGAAATCAAGGAGGCGCGAAACAGCAGGATCGGGAGCCAACGTGATGATGATGAGTAATGTCTCAGACCGGGACATACAAAAGTACAGGTGCCCATGCAGCCTTGTTGCTGTACATTGAATTGAAGAATTTCTACTCTAGTCGCGCCAGCTCTTGTTCCAGATTTAACAGGATGCGCCAGTAGGCACGCCTTCGCACTTGGTGCTCTTTTCGCCACCGGTGACGCTGACGCCACTCCACGTCCAGTCGCTGCATGAAGCGCACAGAATGAAAATTTCTTCCGCATCATCTGCCACCGTTCCGGAGATGTTCTCCAGAGTAATGTCCGTGATCGGGACACCATCAGTTGGGGTTCCAGTTGGCGAGCCGTTCTCGTAATCCTGTTCGATAACAATGCCGTAGTCCGAAATGTTGGACAGTTGGATGTTGGAATAGGTGATGTTCTTGACAGATCCCGTGGCGTCGTAAACGGTCTTGATGCGAACTCCGTTGGAAGAGTCAGCGATCGTGCTGTCGGCAATGTAGACGTTGGACACATCATTTTCATCGCGTCCACCAACAGAGCCAATGGAGAGACCATGGCCCCCAATGCAGCTACCATTAGTGAAACTGATGTCACTTCCAGAGTTGACGGCGAGGCAATCATCCTGGTTCTTGACATTCGCGCCAGAGATGTACACACCGGTCGAAGACCCAACATCAAAGGCGTCGGTGTTGTGACCAAGCGAGTCTCCATCACTGTTGAGCTCGTCTCCAGCAGAGTTGTCAATGGTGATGTCCTTGACGTTGAGGTTCTGCGCTTGGTTGATTGAGAAGCATTGTACTGGGTAGTTCTGGATGTTGAGGCCAGAGATGGTGGAGTCGATAAGCTTGTGAGCGGCAAAGAATTTTGGCTTGGTCACACCGCCGTTGCCGCCTTGGCCATCCCACCAGGCTTTGCCGTTACCATCGATAACGTGGCCAGAAGCGCCGGTGATGGTGATATCATTGCCAGAAAAGCTGATCAGCGGACCCTCCCACTCAGAATACTCGAAGGTCGTGGTACCCTCAAAAGTAACCTACTAGAAGTTAGCTTCCATTGAGGAGTACGAAGGGGTCGTAAATGTGCGAAGGCTTACGGTTGTGCCATCGGTCAGTTCGGTCATGTCCAGAGTCTCCCCAGCTGGAACGGTAATATCCTTGAGGATGATGCTCGAGCATGAAGCCTTGGATGCCACAGCAGTATCGCTGTCGGTAAAGGTACAGCCACTATCAGCAGTGGCACTTGCAGTGGCCTTGGCAGAGACTGAAGTAGAGCTGCTCGACTCTTTTGTGGATGAAGATTTGCTAGAAGACTTCTTCACGACTGTACCAGCAGTACCGGTTTGAAGTGGCATGCTACCGCCAGAGATAGCAGTGCCTGAGCCTGTGCCTGTAGCAGTTGGGAATATTCCACTGGCCACTGTTCCAGGGAAGGGAGGGAAGGGAGGGAAGGAGAAATGTTTGGGGAAGTGATCCTGATTGGATTCTTGGGCGAACCAAGGCCCCGGCCGAGCAGCAGCAAGACCAGCTCCAACTGCCAGAGCAGTAAGGGTCCTTTGAGAAACCATGTTGACTGTGGAAAAGACCGCCGGGGTCTGTAGAGGGTGCAAAAAGGAGCGAATTGGCACTGGTGCAGGATCAACACAACGATGAAGTGACTGGATCGGCCTCAATGGACTCTGGGCTGTGAGTGAAGAAGAGAAGATGGGTCTACGAATGCTTGGAAGACTTGGCTTTATATGCCGAATGAGCTTGTGATATCTTGACTGTCAAGTCGGAAAGTCTCCGAAGCGCTACAGGCCACAGCGCCCCGACATCTCGCTCTGGTTTCGTCCATAGTGGTCCTGATGCAGCAGGTAGCAAGAGATAATGCGGTAAATACGCATTCGATGGCCAGGCCATAGGGGCGCGGTGGGGCGACTGATCTGGCTTCGAGAAAAGGGCCACCGTGATTGATGGCAATGATGGACCCGTCCCTAAGCACAGCCAAGCTATGTCTCGGGCTTATATTGTGCCTGTGCCTGTGCAGCAGCACCGAGAGTGACGTCCTCTAGGTGAAACGAATAGACAATAACATGAGCGCATGAAGCGCATGTGGATCCGGTGGGCCTGTGACATTGTGACATGGTGGCATGAGGATTTGGGTGATAGCTCCGAAGTCGCTGGTTCTTCTACTCTTCTTATTCAACGGAACGTCGTCGTCGGAGACGTTATTATTCTGGTGGACCTGATAGCAAGGACTATCTCCTTCTATGATCTTTTGTCAATCTGGTCGACAACCGGTTGATAGGCCATGGAGGCACCTTTGACAGGCGGGACCACCTTTGACAGGGCGGGACCACTGTCTCTCTACTGAGCATTCATTCAACGAATACCCGTGTGTTGTGGAGACTCCGCCGTAGGTACATCAAACGCTCCACAATTTTGGTGACGAGAAACACGCCGAGGCAGCGTGGCCGCCACGTGATATGCATGAACCGAACATTCTCCATGCCACATGTTTGACATGCTGCCAATTGCGCAACCTCATCGATATGAAGCAGGAGATGGCCACAATGATGGTGTGGCAAGGGCTACACATAATCCTTGATCAATGCCCGTTGCGATTCCAGGCTCAACAGCGATCAAGTTGTGAGTCAAGTCACCAGCGTTGTGCGCAGTAACGCAGAAGCGGAATTGCAACTGCCAGCGGGCTCGCTGTCTCACGTGCCACTGAAGAAGCTAGTGATTTTAGCATTGGCACCTTTAGCAGGCGTCTTCACGATGGTGCCGTTTGAGGTAGCACTTCTCGTTGACCTCCTCGCGGTTTTGCTTGAAGGGGTTTTGAGTGGTGAAGGCGGTGGATGGTCGATCTTGACGGCCTTCTTGACAGGACTCTCAGCGGCCCTTGTTGATGCTGCATCATCGACCTCATATATTTCACGTTTGATTCCCCTTTCAACATGTTCATCAGCCGCTTCGATCCCGTCCGCATCATCGAGTTCTGCTGTGTCAGCTCGCATTTTCTGCGACAAGTCCTCTTCAACTTCGTCCTGGGGTTTCGGTAATGGGGCGTTGTCTTCTGTGCTCTCCACATTTGATGTGGTTACTCGATTCTCATTTCCATGCTTAGCAACGTCTGCCTTGTGAGAACGAGCAGCTTCATTCTTAGCCGCCACTTCCTTGGCAGTCGCTCGTTGGTTTCCAAAAAAGTTGGCGATATTGCTCTTGTTCTCTGCACTATTCACAGGAATGAGGAATTGAGGGCTATTGTTGCCAACCTTGCCGACAGCTTTGTCAACAGGATAGCATTCAAGCTCGCCTTGGTATGGCTTTAGCATACTCTGCAGATCTCTGTTCCATCCGATGAGGTTTGGATCCAACCACATCTTCATTTCGTCACTTCCGGCCTCGAGGATTACTGGCATACGGTCATGCAGAAACTTGAGCTGTTTGTTCGAGTCCGTGGTGATGATCGTGAACGTATACAGCATATCCTCGCTGCCTTCATACTGCACCATATCCCACAAGCCAGCAAAACACATTAGCTGACCATCTGCACGCTTTGTGAAATGCGGTATCTTCTCCTTGCCATTGTTCTTCTTAAGCCACTCATAGAAACCTTCGGCCACTACAACGCAGCGTTTTCTCTGCTTCATCGTGTTCCACATTCCCCGGTTTTCGATCAAGCTATCGTCTCTGCAATTGATAGTCCTCATCTGACTACCGTAGTCTGGCTGTCGCTTCGTCCAAAAAGGCACGAGGCCCCATTTCGCCACCTGCAGCTTATACTTGGTCTCCTTAGTAGTGATACTGTCACCAATGGGATGAGACCGCTTAGAGAAAGCGGGAGAGGACTCGGCATCCTCGTGTTGCCGGTCTTCGTCTTCATGGCTATTGCCATTGCCATTATCGTGGCCATCGCGGCTTGCAGTGTCCGCCCGGTAGATCAAGCCGTGGTAGCCAGGCGCGAAATTGTATGATTGTCTCAGTGGCTCGGCATCGTCATCGGGAGCTTCATCTACAGCCATGTTCTGGTCCACAAGACGAGAGCGCACCTGCGAAGGCCGGAAGGACAGCGCATATCGACCACACATGTTGATAGTTTTCACTCCATGAACCAGCAGACGAGAAAGAGGAGGAGGAGGATGAGAAGACAACGCGGGCTTGGCGGGAAGGGAGGGAGGGAGGGAGACGCGACGCGTTGACATCACCATTGACGGGCGCCGCTTGAGCCTGAGCTAAAATATCCATGCAGAGAATATACAAACAACCACATGAATCTTCACACCACCAGAACCACTCTTCTCAACATGGCCGGACGACCCATATGCAGCTTACCACTGCGGCCACTGCTAAGACAGCTTCATCGACCAGCCCGTAGCATACACAATGCGTCTTCGACATCATCGCATCGACCGCAGCAAGCTTTGCGCCGAGCACCTCTCGCCCACCTGACGCCACGATGCCCGAGACGACACGCGAGTTCGTTCATGGAAAACGCGAAAAGCCTTGCGAAGCAGAGTCCCGTGTCCATCGCCCTGGCCGTTTTCGTCATACTTGCGGGAGCTGGCAGTGTGGTGTACGCCAATTACATCTACCAATCCTACATCTTGGCGGCGTTCCACAAGTACCCGGAACCTGTTGCGAAGAAGCTGCGGAGGGCGCTATACTATACAAATGTGGACTTACAGCCCAAGGAGGCCCTGAAGTACTACAAGCAGGCTCTGAAGGAGGCCGAAGAGATTCAGATGGACCCGTTTTCGGATGAAATCATCGGCGTCAAGATCCAGGTCGCAAAGCTGCTCGAGGACATCTCGCAGTGGGCAAAGGCCATTGAGGTCTTGGAAAGGACGCGATCGGACAATCTAGAGTGGCTCAAACAGTTTGGCTCCCTCGATCATAACAAGGTGCGCAGGACCAGTGTTTTAGCGAAGACAGTCGGCATCTCTGTCAAGCTAGGTGAGCTGTATGGCCACCCAGCCATCTACGATCGAGACGTCGCACAAGAACGGCTGCTGTGGGCGGTCGAGACAGTACTCAAGGAGCAGCAGAGAAGGACGAACGACAAAGTCAAGGATGAGGAGGAGGGCGAGTGGATGGGCAACGACCAGATTGGTGCTGCGTTGGAAGCTCTCGCGCACAGTTATGAAGCGAAGAACCAGCACTACCTCGCTACACCGCTCTTCTTGCAAGCTCTCAGCTTGTACTCCAGCAAAGACTGCCACTCAGTCGTCCTGATGAACAACCTGGCCTCGAGTCTGGCTCAGCAGTCCCCTGCCGCGGCACGTATAGCGCAGGCGTATGCTACCTCACAGAGCATTACAGATCGACCGACCGGTCCAGCAGCTTCAAGAGAGGCCATGGTAGAGAATGGGAAGCAGTGGGCACAAAAGGCATTAGACGTGGCGGCTACAATCCAGGCCCCGGAGAGGAATGAAGAATGCGACATTGGTTGTGCTGTCGCTACGCATAACCTCGGAGAATTCGCTGAGATGAATCAGCAGATTAGCCTGGCGAAGCAGAAGTATAAAGAGGCCGTCAGCTTGGCACGAGCGATAGATTTTCAGGAAGGTGTCGAAATGAGCAGCGCAAGGTTACGAGACCTTGCAAAAGCTGATTGAGCAGACTCCACTGCCCACATGTGCAGAATATAAAAGACATCACATTGCAGGACAGCGCATTAGGGACAGCCGCTGTCCGCAGCCACATAACCACTCAGTATTGGCTGATACACAATCTAGAGTCTACAGCCCCGACTGCCCACGCATCCACATCCCGGTCACAAAGAGTCCAGGTGCACGCAACGCAAGATGCCTCTTCATTTGCGGCTTTCTCTTCACAGCGAAGCTGCTGGACAGCAGTAGGAAGACGTGCAGGAGGTCGCCATGTCGACATGGACACCAACGTAAGAGCATATTACGCGCCGTGACGTGCATAATGCAGGCAAAGCCATGCCGCTTCGCAGCATCAAATATCACTCTGCAGCGACGAATAGCAATGTGAAAAATGGAATACAGACAGTTAGGGTGTGAGCCTACCTTACCTTACTACATGTATGCATATGCAAGTGTCATGGCACATGGTTTGTTCAAGGAGCTAGCCTAGGTCGAAAACCTATTGGATGTACAAGAGCACACTAGCTCTCTAGCGAACGCACATAGCTTGCCAGTATCCTAGTTGCTGCGCCGTGTACTACACTGGCTCTCTTGCACGTTGAGCTGAGGAACAAGATGATGTGTACCTACGGAGGTAAGGTAGGCATGTTCTCCCTCGTGGCGAAGGGTGCCTTTTTGGCAACGAACAGATTTGACTCGTGACAGAATACATGTAGTGTCCTAGGGAATCATACATTACTGCAAGGCGCAACGCCATATCATTGTTCGTCGAACATGTTGCTACCTATACAATATGAACATTACCTAAATGTACATGTATGCTCGAAACACATGACAGGCAGACCATGCGAGGCTGGCTGGGCATTTAGCGCAGGCGAGGGCATCATCTGAGGCGATCATTCGTGTCTAAAATTATTGATAACTTGCTCACTCACAGCAGACTGTACTGTACTGTAAGCAGTACCTTAACTATGTATATAGATCTGCTGGCATGGTCGGCAGCGACTAGGGTGGTGGATGACTGGATGTCGCCAGAATGGCAGTGTACACTCTCGATGTCACTCCGGTCTGCGGACAGGTATAACTCTACCTGTACCTTATCGAATCCAGTGAGCCAGTAGTTTGTACGCGTTTCGAGGTTCCGTACATATTGCTCTGCTGACCTCAAGATCCCCTGGAAATCAGTCTTTCGTCGTCTTGTTACCCAGAATGGGCAATAATATTCTCTCCATCATCTATGATCGCAGTAGTTTCATTCAATGCCGAACACAATCTTCGCCACGACGCCACCTCTACCTTCGACGAGCGTCGTATGGACTCGCTCGTACAATGCTAGCTAGTAGTTGAACATCATCCATGGACACGTGGTGCATGCTAGGGTGGTATGTGTGCGCGCTAAGGACGTAAAAAGGACGGCGGGTTTGGCAGCTCCTGTAGCAGCGGAAGAGCACGCATGTTCAGCTCTCTTTCATGTCGGTGTGGTGCTTGCACCATGGCCGCAGCTGGAAGAGGACGCGTGCACTTGGCCTCGCCTCGCCTCGCCTCCGCAGGCCGACTGACTGACTGACTGACTGCCGCTCATATTATGACTCCATCATGTCACGCATGCGGCGAGGCTGGAAGAGACAACTCTCCATTCTTCAGCGCGGGCAGGACGAAATGGGATATGACAGCTCGCCGCCTGTGGGCACGTTGTCATCACAAGTACTACTGTAGGGAGCGCGCGGTATCATAAAATCAAGCCCTCACAGGTGCGCAAGACTGCAGAACAACCAGTGGTCCGTGAACTCTCGAGGCAACGCCGCACGCATTGTTCAGCTCGTGCCGATCGTTCTCCCGCAGCCTCCGAGGCGCTCTCGAGTCTCGAGCGCGAAGCAAAAGCACGGCCAACGGGCGTCGGCGACGCCGCGCAGAGAGTGAGAGGGTGTATCTGGAACGACGGCGGCCGTCGGCGCCTGGTGCAGTCGTTTCTGTCCATCAAGTGGCCGGCATCCTTGCCAGACATCCGGAGAGCCCACACGGCCCGTTTGGCAAAGACATCGCCTACCTAGTTCCCTAGTAGGACGGGAATCGACTACTGTATGTGCTGCGTCCGCCAAGGCTCCATTGGCAGCTGTACCGTGAAAAGGCATAAGCTCCCATTGGCGGGCGCAGTCGAGTAGTGTTGTCAACTGGTGGGAGATGGGGCACGTTGGTCGAACGGCGACTGTGCCATCCTCCTCCTCCTGCGCCTCCTCCTCCTCCTCCTCCTCCGCCCACAGCACGAAAGAGTCGCGGTGAAATGGGCAGAGGACGGTGGACGGACTGCAGCTGCACACTCCGTAGAACTAACTGTACTCAGTATACTGTACGCTGTGCTGTGCAGCGCCGGGCGAGTGCCGACTAGAACTACATGTATGTGAACCTCGTGCACTCCGCGACCCATGGCTGGACCGTTTCGCCTTTCGCCAACCCGACCTACTACATCTCTGCATCCTTGTACGCTTCAGCTTCTTGTCACAAGAGACCCAGACTGCTGGGACTCCGACGTTGCATGTGAGCTGCAAGATGCAGTGGCTCTGCTGGCTGCGCTGCCCGTCCGGCTGATTGCACGAGAAAATTCGTCTGATCGCAAGTAGTTCTAGTCTCCTGTTTGCTCCATCACTTCAGTCGAGTCTGCATCTGGCTAGTATGCTTACTGTTGGCATATGGTAGAACCATCTCGCCTTCTGCTCCCACATTGACAGAGTGCTGACTCTGCCTTTAGAAGCCCTCACTGCACAATCATGTCGTCCCTCTCTGCTCTGCTGTCTCAGCAAACGCCCAACTTGCAGACCAGGAAGGGTTTGATCGTGGTTGGCCTTCAGAATGATTTCATTCTGCCGGACGGCAAGCTACCTGTCAAAGACGCCGCGTTTGTGAATCGAATCGGAAGCCTGGTTCCCGCCTTCCGCGAGCATGGCGAAATAATATGGGTACGATCAGAATTTCAGCAGACCAGACCAGTGAACGGGGACGACACGCCGGGAGACAGAGTGATGACAGCTGGTTCGCGGGGCACTACATGTAAGCCTGGCCGTCCGCGCTTGGAAGATGTGCCAGCGGCGAAAAAGAAATACAAGGTAAGTACCACCGAGCGAGCTCAAAGAGAGTACAGCTAACATGAACAAAGTTCTCGACATCATATGACAAGCCGGAACATGGGAAGGAGGACGACGAGGACGAGGAACTCTTCCTGTCCATGACGTCCCGAAGAGAGCCATGTTGCATAAAAGGTAGCTATGGCGCCGACTTTCCGGACCGCATCAAGCCCTTGATACAGCGAAAAGACCTACAGGTCATCACATCGCACTACTCGGCGTTTGCAGGAACTTCACTCCTCATGACACTCCGCTCCAAGCTTATCACTGACATCTATATCTGTGGCTGTATGACGAATCTTTCGGTCTATGCCACAGCCATGGACGCAGCACGGTATGGAATTGAGGTTACTCTTATTGAAGACTGTCTGGGCTACCGAAGGTTTGATCGACACCAAATGGCAGTTCAACAGCTCAACCACTTCATGAGCGCAAATTTTTGGAAGTCTGCGAGAATTCTTGCGCAGCTACATGACCCAAGTCTAGAGATTCCCACCTCCGATTCAGGAGCAATTGAGGAAGAAGAAGATGATGATGTTGATGATGAAGATGAAGAATATGAAGAAAAAGAAGAACAACAACAACGACAGCGACGACACCAACAAGAAGAAGAAGCGACAGAAGGGAGTACAGTGATGGGCGACAGGCGTTCCACATTACTCCAGGCCAAAGCGGATGTACTGGAAGTCGATAGTGACGAGGACAGCGAGGAAGAGGTATCTTTGCCCAGCGTAGGTCTTCCCGGAAGGCTGCTCGATCGAATATCCGAGCGAAGCTTTGCTACACTACCGTCGAGCAAATACTCACAAGGTGCAGCGCAACAACCCCGCATCGCTACCAACCAGCATGCGACACCTCAGAGCTCTCAATCTGACTCTCGGCACAACCACCAAGGATACGGAAGTGAAAAACGAGGCAATGAATTTGGCGAACTCAAGCTCGCCACAGCCTCCGGTCACAGCCGCCTAGTCACTGCGAAAGGTGGTTCATCCAAGCAAGTATCCAGACTGCCTTGGCTTGATATTATTCCTCCCAATTATAAATCATCGCAATACATCAGTCCACTGGAGCAACATCCCAATCCATTTGCACTCTCCAGGTCGTGCGCTTCGCCTCCATCTGATTTGAAGAAGTGTGAAGCCATGTCAACGAATTCACCGAAGAGTACGCCACTCTTGGGCGAGGACAAGGTGGCGGAAAGCGCTGGATCTCGTATTTTACACGGCCTTTTACCTGAGGATGCAGCCGAGACTGCCTTTGATGATCTTCAAAGCGAGGTGAAGTGGCAGAGCATGTATCATCAGACTGGCCAAGTCCCACGTCTCGTTTGCTGCCAGGCCACGGTATGTGATGATGGTAGCGTACCACTGTATAGACATCCGTCTGATCAGACTCCAGCAGTGCATGCATGGACGCCGACAGTGGACCGCATCAGAAAAGCGGCAGAAAAGGTGGCTGGTCACACGCTGAATCATGCACTCATTCAGTTGTACCGCGATGGCAACGACTTCATTTCGGAGCATTCCGACAAGACTTTGGATATTACCCCAGACAGCAAGATTGTGAATGTCTCGATGGGTGCGCAAAGGACGATGCGCATTAGAACGAAACGTGGAGCGGCTATAGGTGGAAACACTGAAGCTCGCACGACGTATCGTGTGCCTCTTCCACACAACAGCATAGTTACCATGTCGCTACAAACGAATGCAGAATACCTACATGCAATCAACTGGGACAGGAGACCCCCCTGCGAGCTCGTGGAAGCTGAAAAAGCATTCGGGGGTCAGCGTATCAGCTTGACTTTCCGAAGCATAGGCACCTTCTTGAGCCAGGACGGCACAATGATCTGGGGTCAAGGGGCAGTTGGCAAATCCAAGGATACAGCGCGACCTGTAATCAACGGCGATCGGGAAGAAAGCCAGAAATTGATTGAAGCGTTTGGCAGAGAGAACGGAGCTTCGAGCATGATTGAGTGGAAGGAGATATACGGGTCTGGTAGCGATGTGCTGCATTTGAAGACCTGCACGCAGCAGCTATAGCAAGCACCACAAGCCAATCAAAACACATCTCACCGACACACTCATCACTTCGCAACAAATAATAACATATCAGTACCTCATGCAATGTCCAACGAACACCCTTTTTCTGAGACACGCTTCCGCTGTGCGACTTTCGGGTAGTATAGATGAAATTGCAGCTCGGCAATGCTCGGGTCACGCATGTGTATACTGGCACAACTCGACGGGCGCTCGGTATGTTCGTCAGCCGCGCACACACACACATGATCATCGCGGCTTCGGTAGAGCACACGATGCAATCTGGAATCAAAAGGGGGATGACTCCCCAGTACCGCGCAGTGTGGACAGCGTAATTGCTGCTGCCGCTGCTGCTGCTGATGGTGGTGGTGGTGGTGATGCTGGAAGACGAAAGAACAAAACATCTCTTCTCTCCCACTTTCTTCAATTCTACTCTGTCCTCGGCTTCGATCGAGAACTCCCACGTTTTGTTCTCTCGCCGCCGCCGCTCACTATTGCTTTGAAGCCTTCTGCGATTGCTACGGGAATTATATCAGCAATTTGCGATTCTCTCTCACGAACGAGAGAGAGAGAGAGAGAGCGTACTGATCATGACCAAAGCAATCAGATATTGAACCATTTGCGCAACCCATCTGACTGGACCCCATAACTTGTGCTCGGGATCGTTGACGTTGCCGGCTGAACGCATGAATTCTGATGCGCGAGATGGCTTGGTTGGGTGCTGGTGGTCGGCCATGGCGATACGGTGAGTTGAATGTGGGAATGTGATGGAAGTTTTGCGGTGGTTAATAGCAAGTCTTTGGAGAATACATGGTGGGAATGTGGTTTGGCCAACTGACTGGATTACTACATGTACGTGTTGCAGTCGCGTCGCCGTCATCGACGCCACCAGTCTTTGCAGGACTCCTTGCATCATCGTACAGTACAGTCACTCATATGCACTTAACTCATTCATTCACTTACTCACTCCCTTACATGTACGCACTAACTCACTTCTCTACTCACGTGCATGTATCACGTCCTCTTCATAGGTATGATATATATACTACGTCCACGGTACCTAGCCTAGGACCTAGGTGCAAGCAATCATGGACCAGCATCGCTGTCATGCTTGGCCGGATCTACGAGTTCCGCTCCAATAGAACCAATGGCGACTTGGGATATCGATAGCAGCTTTGCCTTTTAAGGACATCTCATACCATACCTCGAGCTACCGCTGCTACCGCTACCACATCAGATCTTCCCTTGCCCGAGCTCTCCTCGCCTACAGCTCAGCTTAGGTTACTAGGTACGTTATGTAGGTATAAGCAGCTGGTATAGTTCTTAGCCTATACCACCGTCCTGCCATTCTCCCTCTCCTATACACTTTCCTATAGTACCTACCTACCTACCTACCTAACCTACCTACCTACTCCCCGTACACTACCTCCCCACTATCTCATCGCATACCCCTCCTTCGCCATCTAGGTACCAACATGCCTCTGCACAGTGCAGGTATCTTCCCCGCCAAGGATACCGACTTCGCAAGCTTTCCCTCTCGTCGATCAGTAGTCCACAGCACCAAAGGCATCATAGCGTGCACACAGCCTCTCGCCGCGAAATGTGGCATCGAGATTTTGCAAAAGGGCGGCAATGCAGCCGATGCAGCTGTGGCGGTCGCCGCTGGGCTGAACATGACGGAGCCCGGCAGTACGGGAATCGGAGGTGATATGTTCTGCCACTTCTACAATGCGAAGACGAAGAAAGTCCACTCGTTGAATGGCTCGGGGCGGTCGGGTAGGAACCAGACGCTGGCGAGGGTGAGGCAGAGCCTGGGCATTAAGAATGGAGAGTTTGGGAAGATTCCCATGACGAGCGTGCATGCTGTCAGCATACCAGGCGCGGCGGCAGGCTGGGTGGACACATTGGAGAAGTTTGGGAGTGGCAAAGTCAGTCTGGAAGAGGTGCTGGAGCCAGCTGCGAAGTTGGGTGCTGATGGATTTCCCGTCAGCGAGCTCATGTCTTCTTGGGTGAGGCGATGTGTCCCGGTGCTGGTGAGTGTTGCCATGACTGACAGCGATACAGTGGGAGAAATCCGAGGAACGGATTAGAAAGGCCTCCCCCAACTTCCGAGAAATGCTCAAGAAGGACCCAGCAGCACCAGATGGGTGCAGATCTCCCAGACCGGGCGAGATCATGAAGAACCCAACGCTGGCCGAAACTTTCAGGACTGTTGGGAAGCAGAAGAAAGCAGGATTCTACCAGGGCCGCATTGCAGAACAGATCGTGAAGGTGGTGCAGGATCTGGGCGGGCACTTGACATTGGAAGACTTGAAGAATCACGCGGATATCGGCACGGAGGAGACAGAGGCAATCAGTCTGAAGTTCAAGGCACAGGATGTGGCCAAGTCCCATGGCCAGCATATGCATGACAAGAGTTCCGAAGGCGTGGAGTTATGGGAACATCCTCCCAATGGACAAGGCATCGTGGCGCTGATGGCATTGGGCATTATCGAGCAGCTGGAGAGCAGCGGGAAAATCTCAAAGTTCAGTAAGGAAGACCACAACTCCGCGGCATATGTGCATGCCGTCGTCGAGGCGCTACGTATTGCGTTTGCAGATGGCAACTGGTGGATAGCCGATCCCAAGGTAGCGAAGGTGCCTAGCAAAGAGCTCATCAGCCCCGAATATCTCGCTGAGAGAGCAAAACTGTTCAACCCAGACAAGGCGAGCGACGTGCTGGGCCACGGCTCACCCGCCCACAACCATTCGGACACGGTCTACTTCTGCGTAACTGACAGCGAGGGCAACGGCATCTCTTTCATCAACAGCAACTACGCAGGCTTTGGCACATGCATCATTCCGCAAGGATGCGGTTTCACGCTGCAAAACCGCGCAGCCAACTTTGCACTACAACCAGAAAACCACCCCAATATCCTCGCACCAAACAAGAGACCATATCATACCATCATACCTGCGCTCGTGACCAATGTCTCCGATCAGAGCTTGCATAGCGTCTACGGCGTGATGGGCGGCTTCATGCAGCCACAAGGACATGTGCAAGTTCTGCTCAACCAGTTAGTCTTTGGCTACACGCCACAGGCTGCTCTCGATGCGCCGCGAATTTGCATCGGCGCGGGCATGCCTGATACTGGCGATGTCATGGACAGGACTGTCTACCTCGAGGAGGGCATTCCAGCAAGTACTGTCGAAGGACTGCGAAAGCTGGGTCACAAAGTGGAGGTTGTGTATGGACATGACAGAGGCCTGTTTGGACGAGGACAAATCATCAGATGGTCTTTGGACCCTGTGGAACATCAAGGGGTTTGGAGTGCTGGCAGCGACCCCAGAGGTGACGGTCATGCTGTTCCGTTCTAAGAAACTGGCGTATTTTCGAGGTTCAGGTTATGGATTTTGCATAAAAGTTACTCTTGAATCTGCTTCTATACGCCTATGTTCCTTCCTTGAACATGACAAAACTTCTTTCCCGCCTCAAAAACGATTGCCTGTAAGACTTGATCCCAATATGAATGGCTGATTACCTTTTATTTATCTGTCGCAGATTATACAACTTCCCTTCCACATTACCAAAGTACATGCTCTTCTATCCATTTCACTCAAAAGCCGGGAGCGCAGCACTGAAAATCGACAATCTCATATACCCACCACAGACCTCTCCCGTATTTCCCGGACAAGCCAAATCACAAGTACTATCGACAATCGACACGGCACTCTGTCGATTCAAAGCATACCCACAATAACACTGCGTCCCATTCTGCAGTCCCGCAATCGCAAAGCCCCCTCCTTGACACCCGCTCGTGCAGCCTTCGATGCTATTGCCCGTATTATCGTACAGCAGCGTCGGCAGCGCCGTAGGAGTTTTGGGGGCCTGGTTCGTGAAGCAGCCTTGGTATGTCCAGCCGCTCCAGTTGCCTGTGATGGTCGGTCCACTGGTGCCTGCGAGCGCGGGATTGGGATAGGGGTCGTCTCCGATTTGGGCGCGCGGATACCCGAAGTCGTAGGCGCGGGTGTTGGTGCCGTAGAAGTTGTCGGTGAATAGGCGAGCGATGCCCGCGGGCGAATTGAACATCTGGCCGTTGTCGTGGGCGGCGTTGACGAGGTCGACGGTGTCGCAGTTGGTGGACGCCGGGTCGGGGCAGGAGGGTGGGAAGGCGGAGATGTAGTAGAAGAAGCGTTCGTGACGATTTGCTCCTGTCGTTTCCGGTGCGCAGCCTGAGCTACGGTCGCCGTGGTCGAGAAGGGCTCGGGCATACGCAATCTGTTTCGCGTTGAGGTTGGCGAGGATGGCTTCACGACCTGCTGCAACGAGGGCTGAGCCGTATTGCAGTCCGCCAGCATAGGTATTGTAGTTGGTGAAGCCTGCACGGTAGTCATCATAGTCCGGGCAATCGACTGTGCTCAATGGCCGGTCTGTGGTGAGCCATGCCCACGAATCTGGATTCCCCATCCAGTATGTCACAGGCTTGGTGAAGGACGCCGTGCTCACCGCAGCATAACGTTGGAGCATTTGTCCGCCCATGCTGTGCCCTGCCACGACGATCTGTTTCACGTTGGGGAACAAAGTAGTGTCGTCAAAGTACGAGATCAACTGATCCAGGACCTCAAAGGACGAAATGTTCGTGCTGCGGCGTGGATATTGGTTTGTGGCTCCTCCTGACCACTGAGATCCGGCCCAGACAAGTGCACTGCTCTGGGAGCCTTGCCCACCTGGCCTGCCATCGGTCCAAGGATACATATAGTTCTTGTCATCGCCGTTGGGAAAACAAGGTGTCAGGACGGCTACCGAATCAGCGTTGATGTTTGCATCGGCAGCCGTAGCGACCTTGAGAGCATTGAGCATCTGTTCACTATCAGCGCACGCTCAAGTCGTGTATGTCGATGTATAAGGAAGGGTAGGGAGAATACGGGGTTTCGCTACACTTACATCGTTCTCATAATTGTTGCAGTCTCGCAGCAGACCAGGAATGACGATGACCGCTCTCTGGACGTTGCTTTCCACTATCCGATTGCCGCTGATACCATGGCTATAGTAATTCACCAGAGTCAACTGGTCGTTGAACCCGGATGGATCTGCAATCTTGAAGAAGGCAACTTCTGCTCCAGCCACGGCAGGGAGAGCGCCAGCGATAGTGTCGCCCTGATATTGTTGGGCAACCACAGCAGTTGCACAGAGCGCAAGGCCCAGGGAGAAATGCATCGTGCTGCTGTTCCGTCGAGGCGGCCGTGCAAAAACGAGTGTTGTGATGATATTCGATATTTATTATAAACGAATGGACGACTTCCAGCTAGAACTCGAACTAGCTGAGAAGTCAGTATAGAGAGTGCTTCCGTTGCACAAAGGACCAAGCTGTGGTACAAAATCGATTTGCGTACTTGACTCTCTGCTGTGCCACAGCAACTACATGTACTGCTGCATGTTATCGTGTCGTAGGGAGCGAAAGTGGAAGGAAGGACTTGATCGTTTGGATCGGTTAAATTTCGCCATGATCCTCGAGGTGGAGCTACAAGGATAACTGACGCACGACTCCGGAATCAGAATTAATTATCAGATAGAGAGAGAGAGAGAGAGAGAGAGCGCGCGTGCGTCGTTTCCGACATATATTCGAAATCGCTGTTGTCTGACTCGGGTATAAGCAGTAGCTGGTGGCATAGTTCTACCAGAGATGTACCAGAGATGTATGTTGTACCTCAGGCACGATAGTTCTACCGCGCCTTGGCTGAGTAGGATTCTGAATACCTACATGTAAGGTAAGGTGATGCCAGGTAAGCCTTCGATGCTGCCAGCCTGCAACTCCGATGGGGGCGTTGATGTGCCGACGGCGGATCCGCTGACTGCAGTACATACATTGTACTAGTAGGGCCCTGTCCACGCGAGGCCTCGTGTCTCGGGGCTACTACTATACAGAGTCTGCTTGTATGTTAAGATTGTAGACTGTCTCCGGCACACGCTCTGTATAAGGTAGGCAGTGAGTGCTATTATTATAGCCGTACAGTGCATTCTAGACTCGCGCTACTGCCAGCTAGCGTAGTCCAACTTCTTTGCAGAGTCCGATTCGGCAGCAAGTCATCAATTTTGGGCATGGCGGGCAAGGAAGTGTGCTCGAGCCGGACCCAACAACAACTTGCCAATGTTGCCATGAAGTCTGCGTGGGGACGCTAATAAAGCCCCGAAGGTTCTAAATTGCTTCGGCATTGGGAACTATTGGGGCTTGAGAGGCGGTGGCTAGTGCCCAGTGAAGACATGCAACACACTTCATACCGAAGTTGTATTCCTTCGTCGTGCCCATTGAGCGCCTTCCAAGCACGTCTTGACAGGCCGGTGGACGACATAGCAACTGAATGAATGAATGAATGGATGGCCGTGGCGACACTGGATCACGACATCGGATTGGGAGCCATATGTGCGGGTCATGGGTACGTGGACCAGAGTGCTATTCTTGCGTCGCTGTGCTGGCGTGTGGGATGATGCTTATGTGGACCACGATGCATCGCGTGAGTGCCGGGGACCAGCGTTCTACCAAGGAGGCAATGGCCTGATGAGATAGTCCGTTGGATCGAGTGGCGCACATTTGCAGTCGTATGGAAGAAAAGAGTCACATCGCTCTCTTTCGCTTGCGAAGGATCCTCGTATAGCTCTGCATCTGTAGGCTTGCACAACGTATTTGATTGATGAGTGATAGTCCACGAAGTCCCGCAGTGCAGCTGTGATATCTTCGAAGGCGCCAAGAATACTCGGTATAAGGTATGTATGCAGCATTACTGCACAGGCCATAAAACCAGGGTTTGGAAGGTCATGTTGCGTGTACAATTGTACATACATCTATTCACTCGCTGCCACGCTGGAACACTGGTCCACCGAAACGCGAGCAGGCAACACCCATACGAGTGTATGCAGTCTTCCACTGGTGGCCGGTGAAATATGGCCAATGTTGCCGCTTTTTCAGCGCCACGGCAGAGTGGTTGACCTTGTCAGCCCAGCCCAGCCCAGCGCTCAGGATACCGCATGGGGAAGTGAAGTCAACGAAGAGATGCGCTGATGATGACATGACGGGCTTGCACAAGACAAGGTTGGAACTAGAAAAAGACAAGGTACTAGTAGGGTATGGTAAGGGAAGCTCGAGCATCAGAATGGTCAAAGTTCGAGCAGCGGAGACGGCTGATGGGCCGGTGAGACCAGGATCGTTGTTCAAAACTACTGTTAAGTAGCTATGGTCCAGCAATATCTCGTATGTGATATAGCTGCAGTGTATCTGTATATGAGCTAGGTGGACCGTTGTTTGATCCTTGTTTGACCAAGTCATCGACGATATAGCAGTGCTGCCCGCTCGATTTGCACACTTAACACGCGATGAGGCTGCCAGCACCGTCGTCAGGCTAGCAGCAAGGTATGAGTTCCTTCAGGCTTTGTCGCCATGAAGTCCGGTGTAGAGACTGGAGTTGGTGGACTCATCAAGCGCAAAGAACATGGCCTTGATGATGTAGATAGACGCACTTATGATGTGCAAATTGTATGTGAAGTGAAGTGAAGTGTAAGATCTCATGCAATCGATACAGCAAACAGAAGTCAGTGTATAGGGAGCTACACCTCGACTCGAGCAAGATGTGGTTCGTCTGCAGGAGGCTGCTGCTGCTGCGGCTTTCTTCTGAGCTTGAATATGCTCCCTCCCGTCCAAATGACTGTCGGCAACGCCGTGAAGATGCTGACACAACCCAGAATGAGTGTCGCTGTCGGCCACCCTGCAGAGTCATTGACAAGACCGCCGAGCAGAGGCCCTATCATACTCCCGCATGCCCACGCCATATTGAAGAGGCCATATGCTTGCGCATAGGCACCGTTCTTACCAAAGAAGCCTGGAGGCCGTCGCTTAGCTTTAGCATCGACAGCGTACGAGATCTCTGCCATGATGGGCGTGAGCGCTAACGTCAGGCCCACTCCGATCAACGCCAGGAATGCGCATAGCATCACTTTATGATTGATGCTGTTCTCGTTCACCAGCCGGAGTAAAATCAGGAAGGGACACGCTAAGATGAAACCCGAGGTGGCGAGCCATCGAGGGCCATATTTATCGGATAACTTTCCGATGAATGGCCCAATGAAGGATGCCAGCACTACCGGAAGGAAGATCAGGCCGGCACCTATCGAGTCCCACTGAAAGGTACTCTTGACGAAGAGTGGTAGGGTTGCATCGAAGGATGTGAGAAGAGATGCCTGCATGGTACAGGCCCACAACACAGCCAAGATTCTGCGCGATCCGAAAAGGAAAACGACTGGTGGTAGTCGCGCCACGACTCGCTGTGTGAGCGACAGATTACTCGAGATGGGTGCTGAGGAGCCGTCGCTGTGGTCGCTGGAAATCCGCGGATCGAACTTCTCTGGTAGCTCGACACGATCGCTGGGGCTTACTCGACCGCTTTCTGGCTCTTTGGCTTGCTGCTGCTGCTGCAGCTGCTCATCCGAGAACATCTCTTTCTCGCTCCCGGCAATGACTAGATCGGGCAACCATTTCTTCGCGACTTTCCGCTCCACCATAGCGAATCTCAGGAACAGGTCTAGCACGATCAACCCAAAAGCCATTGCATAGACTGAGTAGTATCCCGCTTCAGCAAAGACGACTCCGCCGAGGAGTGGAGCCAGTAGAATGGCCAAGCTCATGGATAATCCGATATAGCCCATGGCGGACCCTATCTCATCTGGACCGACAGTATCGACGAGTAGAGCCAGCCCAGTGACCCATACCACAGCCGCACTAATCCCCTGCAGCACTCTGCCGGCCGCGAACATCGCAATGCTTGAGCCTGCGCACAGCAGAGCCGTAGAGCCTCCAAGAGCCAACAGGCCCAGCAAGAACGATGCTTGTCGCGATTGCATTCGATCTGCTAGCCATCCACATATGGGCGAAGCAACCAGCAACGCCGCGCCGTACACGGCTAAGAAAATGCTGACCCATGTCTGCACATCGTCCTCGTGGATATCTGCCCGTTCCGTCAAAGCGAATGGAAACACGGGTACCACTGTATATATTGAATCACACTTGAGCATAAAGAGTCGGGACTGGGTGGGTAATCAAATGGGTATCGTTCTGAGGATAGACACTTACCGATTCCATATGCGAAAATGTCAGTGAAGACTGCGGAGGCTACCACGATGATGATGAAGGTTTTCGAGCTCCGGAACTTGAGGAAGATGGGAGGCTTGTCGCCGGAACCGAAGAGCCATGTGAACATATCGATCTTCGTGATGTGTTATTCGATCATCTGTCGTATCCTTAGGACCGCCCTTGGGACATCTAGAGAGATAGAGAGATTATTTTGATTCTTGCGTGTAGAGGTAAGATAAAAAGTCAATGCTCGGTTGATATCCACGCAGTATGTATATGGCCTGCAGAGGTAGGTTTTGGTTAGCTAATCGTTTACTACTGGCCTGCTGTGCGGTTGTGCTGTAGTTCTATAGTTCTATGGGCGAGCAGGTCAGGCGCAGGAGACGACATCCTGGGCACCGCACTTGACATGGCGAATTCACAACAATGACTTTGGGGGGGATGATCGTATTGTTCGGAGAAGAGAAGACGATTGTTCTTGGAAAAATCGCGATGAACTGCCGCGTTGAGATTGACAGTCGGAAGCCACTTGTATTGTGATTGGTCAGGTAATATCTACTTTCCACGTGAACCAACGCCACGGCACATGTTTGTACCAATCTCCGTTGACAGTCATCGCATGGCCTTTCGTCATTCTATGTATAGTCGTTGAAGTCGTACATTCATGCGGCAACCGGACACGATGCTGCATATCGCATCAATCACTGCTTGATGCCTCCCCGAAAATTCTCGCAACTTCCGACGCTCGCCAAGTTCACGTCGTCCGCGTGTGGTGAGAAGATCTGCAACGAAGGCCCGCAGCTACGTAGGCGGTAAAGAGCATCGGAGACGCACTCATCGTTGCTCCCAAGCTGTTGGGGCGGGAGGTAGCAGCGTGATTGTTCGCGTTGCAGAAGAAGTGACAGCAACAGGCCTGCCAGTCGTAGAGAGAGGTAGCGTCCAGTTGCCAGAGTTTGTAAAAGTGCTGCTTGGAAGGCCTCGAGATACCCAAGAAGCAGGTAAGCTAGCTATTGCTTCGGGCACTGTGATGGTGCGTATTCTGGTGGATGTAATGCGAGACGTTCTAGTTGTGGTGTCATAGGATGACGACGGGGTTGAAGAGCTGCGCCGGGAAGAACGTGTTTGCGTAGAATGGACAAACGACGAGGGTGTTGTGAGGGCTGCAGTTGTCGACGAGATGAGTGTTGAGGGCTGCGGAAGCAGCGTGGGCGAGATGAATAACGCTGATGACACAGAAGTCGACGTCGACCCGACCAGCTCCTGCAGCACACTCTCCACATATTCGAGACGGGCTTCGACCGATTGTATGAGTGAGAGCAAATCGGCTGGCAGATCAGAGAGCCCTGCCTGTATCTTCTCAATGTCTGCAATGGCATCGTTGCCAGCGGCAATTGAGGCAGCAGCCACCGCTGTAGTGAGCGACGATGTCTCATCAGCTGTGATGGTGACGGGGACCGCTTGACGCTGTTGATGCTGGTGTACTTGCGGACGGTGGATGTGCCTTGTCGAGGCCGACGCCACGAGGAATGTGCAGACGTAGATGATCGAGAAGCACGAGACTGGAGCCATGGTATTGAGTCGGCTGAAGCGTGTGGCAAGAATCGCTGATGGTATGATCTAAGGTACGCTTCGATGATGAGGCTGCTGCATCTTATACTACATGTACTGAATTGCGGAGGCTGTCCAGAGAATGGAGGCGTAGGCGCCTGAGAGAACATGGCGAGAGCATGAATGCGAATGCTGAATGCTGAATGCTCCAGCTGACGTGGTTCAACAGCTTGCCCACATTCCACAGCACACCACCTTCGACTTCTAGCCGAATAATATAGGCCAACATGACTTCGGATCAGACTTGAATTCGAATACGACAGGAACGTTGCAGCATTCGCTCTCATGATGAAATGCCCTTCTAGCATTCATGAGGTAAGGTACATGTAGGTACATATATAATGCTATAGGAGGGTGGCAAGACATTTGCGTCTTGAACCCGATAATGACGAATTCCCTACAGAGGCTGGAATAGTCTCGTGTGTGATTAAGCGTATATGTAGTTTTCTGTGCAAGGTACGGTAGGTTGTGACATGTTCTCTGTACATGTAGTCGCTAAAAGATTGATATGTTGCACTCATACGAAGTTCGGTTCGGAGGTCTCGGCTTTCCAGAAAAGGAAAAGACCAATCTTGGGAAGGACGACTTTTTTCCAGGACCGACGCTCGCCATATCTTTTCTAGACATAACAACACAACAGTGCACAGATGGCGACCGCAACAGCACTCCGGGAAGTGCTTGCCGACTTCGAGAATGCGACGAACGCCGCGGTCAACGGTCTTCCCACATCGGACTCGCTTCTTCCACCTGAAAATGGCATCACACTCCTCGATACCAAAAATGAAATATTCCTCGCATACCTGCAAGCTCTTGCCTTGCGCAACCTCAGCGTGATCAGAAGCATCAAAGCAGGAAGCGATGTCGAGCAAGCGCAGAGACTGAGCAATGATATCACGAGAAGTTTGGTCGAGCAAAGAGTATACCTGGAGCGAGGTGTAGGGCCGCTAGAGAAGCAGCTCAAATATCAAGTCGATCGCATCGTCAGGGCCGCAGACGATGAAGAGCGAAAGGTCAAGCTGAAGCTGCAGCAGGCAGTCAAAGCGAATGGTCATGCGGAGAAGAGTGAAGCAGAAGGAAGCGGCGAATCAGACTCGGATTCAGAACTGGATAGTGATGCCGAGCTTGACGCAGAGTCAACTTCATATGCACCAAAAGCTGCGTTAATGGGCAGTTCAGCACAAAGCAGCGCTGTCTCGTCAGCTCGCGAGAGAAGTGCCTCGGATGGCGTGTACCGCCCACCACGCATATCTGCCACAGCTATGCCTACGACTGAAAGGAAAGAGAAGAAGGATCGCGGACCAGGTCGCTCGGCCACACTGGACGAATATGTATCAACAGAACTCTCTGCTGCGCCGCTTGCTCAGCCCAGTATCGGCTCTAACCTTGCTGCTGGAGGCAGAACAAGCAAGAACGCACGACAGCTGAAGGAGGAGGCTGAAAGGAGGGATTACGAAGAGACGCATCTGACCAGGCTGCCGTTGATGAGCAAGAAAGAGCGCGCGAAGAAAGGACTGGGAAGACCTCAGGACGGTGGCTTTGGGGGTGAGGAGTGGAGTAATCTCGGTGCTAGTCTCGATCGCATTGGCGACTTGACCAAGCGCAAGGGCAAGGACAGCGCCTTGGACAAGAGCAGGAAGAGGAGGGCTGTGGAGGATGGTCCTCGAGGTGACGGCATTGGAGCCAGCTTCGACACGAAGAAGAGGAGATTGGCGAAGAAAGGCAGACTCTGAATGAAATGATCGTCTGTCACCATGAACAGTCCGAGGGATGGTAGCAGAGACATGTAGACATCTCGCTTCTGGATGAAATCGCCTAGCTCAGTAGTAGGTTTGACTTCCTTCGTGTCTCGTGGTTCTTCCAATGCAACTTGACATGGCATATATAAGGCATGTACGTGTGTATGTAAGGTACATTATATACCTATATATCCGTACCTTAGGTACCTTATGTATCACTTTACTATGCTGTGCCATGATCCCTGTCGCATGCGGCCCGCACAATAAGCTTTGGAAAAGTCGCAGCCGCGCAGCTTCACCTTTACAGTCATAGCGCGCTAGAACTATTCTCTACAGTACAGCACAGCACAGCACAATAAGTTAGTGAGCGACGGCACGACCTCACAACATACTCGACAACACACCACCTCACTACACGGTATAGTCCGAGCGAGGTGCTGTACTTGGGCTAAGCACGTCTTTCCTTACTTTTAACACCCGTTCGTTCTTCACAATGGTCGGCACTCGAGGCCCAGTGCCAGTGCCAGTTGGGCAGGCCAATGGCACCGGACAGGACCTCACGCTGGATATCCTGGAAAACCTCGAACACAACGATCCGCTCCAGACCGATGTCGCCTACCCGGATGTTGGCCAAGCTCAACTCAAAGCCGCTCTAGACAGACTGGCCAGCAGAGCAATGCTGGAGTACGACACTAACGACACCGAGCGGGTGGTGCTGACCACCGAAGGACAGCAAATTGCCGACGAGGGCAGTCACGAGTACAAAGTGTGGGAGGCCGTCAAAGCGGCGGGCAGGCTCGCCGTCAAAGATCCATCATTGGCAACACCGAATGCCAAGGTTGGCCTGGGCAGCGCCATGAAGTTCAAGTGGGTGAAAAAGGACGGCGATGCGCTCGTGCCATTGGAGGAGAGCGTCAAAGATCAGACAAGGGAGATATTGCAGTACGCCGCACAGACCGGCAGCTTCCCAGACGCGAAGCAGCAGAAGGAGTTCCAAAAGCGAAAACTGGTCACGACGAAAAAGCTCATCACATATGAAGTACGAAAGGGACCACGATGGGCAAAGGACATTCCAGTAGAGGTTACAGATCTGACTGCAGAGATGATTGAGGATGGAAGCTGGAAAACAGCAACCTTCAAGCCATATAATTTCAAGGCATTGGGTGCGAACCAGAACGCGGGCACGTTACATCCTCTGAACAAGGTGCGAGAGGAATTCCGCAAGATCTTTTTCAACTGGGACTTCATTGAGATGCCCACAGCTCGGTACGTCCACTTTGCTCTATTCGTACTGACTTCATTCTGACTTGATCATGGTAGCTTCGTGGACACTGGCTTCTGGAACTTCGACGCGCTCTTCGTGCCTCAGCAACACCCTGCCCGTGATTTGCAAGATACTTTCTACGTATCAGATCCAGCAGAGTCTGGACTACCAGGACCCGACCCGATCGCAGACGCTGCGTTGAACAAGATGGAAGCCGACTCTCGCCTCTTTGCTACAGGCACATCGCAAGAAGTAAAGCCTCTTGACTACAAGAAGTACTCCGAGGACGTCCGCGCATGTCATCAAGAAGGAAAGTTTGGCTCTATCGGCTATCGCGCACCCTACGCCGATTCAGAGACTACGCGACTTGTCCTCCGCACGCACACGACCGCCGTCTCGACATACTGTCTGCACCGCCTCGCAGCCAATCCAAGACCAGCACGATACTTCTCCATCGATCGTGTCTTCCGTAACGAGACCGTCGATGCCACTCACTTGGCAGAGTTCCACCAAATTGAAGGTGTCATCGCAGACTATGGCCTGACTCTTGGTGGCTTGCAAGCTTTCTTGGGCAAGTTCTTCGAACAGCTCGGAATCACAAATCTGCGCTTCAAGCCTGCCTACAATCCTTACACCGAGCCCTCTATGGAGGTCTTTGGTTTCCACAGAGGCCTGAACAAGTGGGTCGAGATCGGAAACTCCGGCATGTTCCGACCCGAGATGCTGTTGCCCATGGGTCTGCCAGAAGATCTACGAGTATACGGCTTCGGTCTCTCACTCGAACGACCTACCATGATCAAGTATGGTGTGTCGAATATCCGAGAACTGCTGGGCCACAAAGTGGACTTGGGTTTCATCGAGAGTAATGCTGCTGTGCGACTGGATAAGGACTAGAAGCCCCAGCCATTAGCACTTGATGCCGAGCCTCTCCCGAGTGATCCCGACACTGATACAAGTGATGCCGATACGGACGTATGTGATGCCGATCCTGATACCGACCCACGTGATATGGAGATTGATGAGATTGATGAAGGAGATGCTGCGGGATTCGCAATCGACGCCGAGACCATGGACGAGCTGTAGGAAGCTTGCTTGGACTTGGTATACCAGGTCAGGCGGGCTAGTATCTTCTGATTCTGGAGGCGTGGTATGCATTGATAGATAACCATAGCTCACACGCAGCACTGTGGCAGCCGTAGACCATGATAGCGAATACCAAATGTTCATGTGAAAGACACTTCTGCTAGCTCGTGTCCTCTCGCCGTCCCATCTCGCTACCAACATGCGATCAAAAAGCCCAACCTCGCAATGAAAGTCTCATAAGCTCGATTCTCTCCTCTCTGAGAACATCACAATGAAATCGAAAGTATGCAGATGGAATAGTGTATAAGGTACCCAATTAGTACTGCAACCAATCTTTCGTTCCTTGCGACCACTAAGAGCAGGTACATGTGCCTAGTAGTATCGAGAGTTACCTAGTATATATAATAGTTTTCCCAGGTTAGTTTGGTCTTCTCTTCGGAATGGGAATGGGAATAGATCAGGGACATATAACATAGGTAGCGATTATAGCACTACTGAGTTTTTGAGCGTAGCGTGGCTCGGAGAGAGAGAGAGATAGGTACTCTACTTTCCCTACTTTACTTTACAGTATTCCGTCAGGCGCCGAGGTGAGATTCAATAAATAAGGTAAGGTAGGTAAGGTAGTTCATTTCTCACATCTATGTTGTTCTTTTCACACACTTACACACACACATACATACATAAGGTACATACACTCATACATGCACTAACAAGAAAGTCCTAAGGGAGGGGAGCGCTAAGAGGTAAGTTCCTGCTGGAACTGCCCACCCACACCTTCTTCTCCGAGTCTCGCACAAACCAATCCTGCTCCACCGTATTCCAGCTGCTGACATCCCTTCTCGTGACCTCCACAGTGAACGTCTTGCTTTCGCCGACCTCGAGCCAGATTTTGTCGAAGCCTCGGAGCTCGCGGACAGGGTCATGAGGCCCGCCACGGCTGATGTAGAGTTGAGGGATCTCGTAGCCAGCGACTTTGCCCGTGTTGGTGATGGTTGCTTCGACTTTGTAGAGGATGTCGTATAGACGGGGGTTGCCACCTGGAGCACCGCCAGCCTTGCACACGGCTTGTGCTGAGCCGTTGGTAGCTTGCTCGGGCCAGGAATAGTTCATACCATAGTGAGCATCGCCGGCTGCTTTCGCCAAGTCCGTGGAGTCTAGCAAGGGGTAGTGGAATCCGGTCACTTTGGTGAAGTTTGCTGGGAACAAGTAGTCTTCCGCTTGGGTGGAGAAGTTTCCAATCGTGGGAGCAGGCGGGGTCATGCCGGTGAAAGACTCGTAGGCTGTGGCGTTCAGCTTGGTGACCTGAAGCGAGCTGTAGTTAAACGTGGAGTAGCTGAGGCCATAACCGAATTCATACACCGGCGTGGCGTTGTGCTTGTCAAATGCACGATAGTCGACAAAGACACCTTCCTTGAAGTTGAGCTGAGACACTGGAGCATTAGGAGTATAGAGTACGTCCGCGCCATATTCCTTGCGGTCCTTGCCCATGGTGAACGGCAGTTTGGCAGACGGATTGACACGGCCATAAAGGACGTCTGCAATGGCATTTCCAGATTCCTGGCCAGGTACACCAGCCCAGAGAATAGCAGTGATATTCGGGTGATTCTTGTACTTCTCTATCATCACGGCACCGACCGAGTGCACTACCAGGATAGTGTTGGAGCAATTTGCCGCAACTCTTTCGATGGCCGCGTCCCCATTTTGCCAGAGTGTCAAGTTGTTCCTGTCTCCGAGATTGCCGTCGACCTCAAGATACCACTCTCCTGACGACGCACCGACAAAAACGATGGAGACGTTAGCGCGTCGGGCCAGGTCGCCCATAGGCTCCAGGTCCCAGTTATTCAAGCTCGATTCATAAGCACCGCCATTGGCTCGAACCTCATTCTGGAGCGCGGTGTCCGGGGTGATAAGGTACGGGAATTCGGCAGTCCTACGGACTTGTTAGTATACCAGCCATTGCCGCATTGTCAAGCCTCATCATATGTGTCTCATGGTGAGATGGGTTCACACGAGACTTACCCACTTCCCCAAGCCATTCCCAGCGTACCGTTAGCGCAAGCGCGGTCGGTGCAGCTATTCGGCCCTGCGAGGTTTGGTCCAGCGTCGTTACCGAAGACGGCAGTCAATGGATCCTTGCCGGTCAGAGGCAAGACGCCATTGTTCTTCAGCAGAACGGTGCTTTCAGCACCCCATTTGCGGATGAGCGTCCCGTGATCGCCTTGGACATTGACGTGCTGGTTGATCTGTACGATGCCACCCTCCTTGCTGTACCAGTGAGCGTGTCCGAATGTGTCGGTTGTCCATGACTGGAAATTCTCTGGCTCGCGCTCCACTTGTCCGTCCACGTAGAAGAAGGCCGACATGATACGAAGAGCCATATCGTCGATTCTCCAGGCTGGAACGGTGCCATTGAGCACGGCGACTGTCAAGTTGGTACCGAAGAAAGAGTCGGCTATGTTAAAATCAGTCCCGTCTCCAGGCATAGTCTAGAAAGTACAGAAGATCCATGGTCAGCAAATTTCTCCACATTGCGGACATGTTACGAGCGGGTCTATTCTGAGCTTGTCGCGGCGGGAGACTGGAACTCAGTAAAATATCGAGAACAGTTGAGAGTACTTACCATGTCTAGTCCAGCGAGCACACTGGCTACACCAGAGTGAGTGGCAAGCCAGTCACTCATCACGAATCCCTGGAAGCCCAGCTCTCCCTTGAGAAGGTGGTTGAGAACATACGAGTTCTGGCACGCCTGAGAGTTGTTGACCTGATTGTACTATAGTTGGAGATGTCAGTCACGTCGATTGGTGAAAGGCCTAGGCCAACATACCGAACACATGATAGCTCCGACGCCAGCTTTCACCCCATCGGCGAAGGGCCAAAGATAGAGCTCGTGCAGAGTTTCGTCGTCCACATTAGATGATGAGGGTTCCGTGATATTGTCGAAGCCGTAGTCCTTCGATTCACCCACCAAACGGAAGTGCTCTAAACGTCAGAACAGGAGGTCAAAGGTTAGCAAATCTCTCTCCGAATATGAGGACTGTGGTTTCAGGTGATCTTACCCTGCTCGTTCAAGATGTAGTGCTTGCCAGTGGCCACTACTCCAACGCTTTGGATGCCCTTGATGCTTTCGGCGAATAGTTGACCCGTGAGGACTGGGTCAGGTGAGAAGCCCTCCCAATTGCGACCTCCTTCGGGCGCGCGGCCCAAGGGACCTGCAACTGGCTACAGGATTTCGTCGTGTCAGCGATGTGCTCCACTCGCATATGGACCTCAAATTCTGCTTACGCCCAGCAAGACATCGACTCCTTTCCCACGATGCTCTTCAGCCATTGCTTTGCCACGATCGTAGGCGAGCTGGCGATTCCAAGTGGCGCCTACATTGATACCGGCTGGGAAGACAGAATTGAAGTCTAGAGAAGGATTAGAGACCAGTCATGGATAGTCTATGGCAGCACATTTGATCTTTACCTGTCAAGCGAACACCTACAGGGCTGTCTTGCAGACAGAGGCCACGAAAGCCAAGTCTCGGGCTGTAAAGATGGTCAGTAAGGTAATGATCTTGACCACCACTCCTGCTGCTGCCGAAGTGTACTGACACTTGTCCCGTGTTGCCTACGCAGGCCTCCAGCTGCCAGCCGGTACCAGTCGTCAAGTTGACCTTCTCAGCAAGAGTGAGCTGCTCCACGAAGGCGACAGCCTTTTGATATGCCGCGCTCCAATTGCCATAGCTCGGCTGCATCCATGGGGAAGGGTATTTGGGAGGAGAGGCCTGGAAGCTATCGGTTCCAGCTGCAACAGCAGGACTGTCGCTTTCAAACCCAGGGTATGTGGTATTGGGTTGCTGGATGGGAGCTCATCGGTCAGCCAGGAGATTCGACGATACCAGCCAACGAGCTTTTGCTTCGAACTCACCGGTGCTCCAAAGTTGTTTTTGCTAGAAGCCGACTGCGAGTAGTCAAAAGCAGCCACCACCGTCGCGGCAGCCAGGAGAGCCGCCTTGAAAGAAGGCATCCTCGGGGTCGTATGAGACAAGATGATTGAAAGGGGGACGACGGGCCTTTTCTGTCATCGCGGGAAGCCATCTCCAACGACTCTATATACCATTCCATTCCATCACATCCCATCCCCACCGGCGTCGCGCTGCAGTGGATCTCTGATGTAGTCGCTTGCCAATTGGGATAGACGATAGGCAGTAGTTCGCCGTCTATTCGGGTCACGCAACCACAGATCTCGTGAGAATCCATGTTGTATTATGCTAGATACGGTTTGGATTTCTCTGCTCTGGCCACCGGCAAGCATGCACGGTGTGGATCTAGTCCCTCTCCCCCAATGCCTCCACCATTCGGCTCCATAATCCATATTGCAGAAAATTGCACCGCCGGCTGGTGGGAAGGGAAGCCGACATTGACCCACCTCCGCTGGGGAAGTGATCTGGAGAAGGCCACAGACTGACTACGGAGTGCAGTAGGTGTGCTTCTGCTCTGCCGCCCTCCTTCTGCCGCCCTCCTCGTGTGCCGCGGGAGCCTCTGCTGGAACATCACGCGTTCTTGGCGAGGACATGCTCAGCACAGCGTGCCACAGCGATTATTGTGATGGGGATGGGAGTAGTCAGAGGTGGTGGCAACGGGCGATCGACGGCCGTGGGGTTCTCCAGGATCTCTCTCGGACTCTCGGAGCGAGGTGCAATCGATAATCGATGTCACAACTAGAACTAGGTCAGGTAGTCCGCACTGTCCGCCCCATCCCGCTACAGTTCTGTATAATCAAAAGCCCATCGGAGATTTTCCGATTACGCAAAACCCTGCGCGCGGGGAGCGAAAACGATACACGCGTGTGCTGTGCCCACTGCCTGTAAAGACAAAAACGAGAAAAAAAAACGGTGTACAACTGTACATGTAATTCGTGCCGACTACCGAGGCCGTGGGAGAATATGGACTGTGACCTATGTTGTCTTGTCCGTGTAATAATGCCGGGTCCACCAGCCGCTCGGGCTCGCTCGCCGAGTTCCCCATGTTGCATGGGGCCAAAAGGGCGCGGCATAATGCATTGACGAGGGGAGGGAGCCTGGAGGAGTCGGTGAAATTATAATGCAGGTGGTTATCCACACGGCGGAAGAGACTGGTGTGTGACCACAGCTGCCTGCGCACTCGTATAGTAAAGTATAGTTCTATCTCGCTTCCCGCGTATCCATGAGGTACGGACCGTCGTAGTGCGAACAGGACAGCATTGAAATCAGTATTTCTCGATATCTTACATCTTGCCCAAGGGCCAAACTCCGAAAGACTGTTCCTTCGGGAAATAAAAAGGTATAATGCGCCCAGAAACCCGGATTCACACACCCCCCTAGTATAACACAAGTGTGACTCGGGCATCGACATGGAGAATTATCATCACACCGTCATCTGCTACAGACCAGCACTACTCGACTCCACTTCTCGTATGCTGCTCGCCCGAGATGGCGTCGACACGCTCGACCCTCCTCTCGAGCAGCAGGAGCAGTTGCTGCTGCTGCCCACATCCCGACTCCCAAACCCCACCAACATCGTAGCACTATCCATGAGGTCGCTTAAGTTGATATAGTCTTTGGGCTTCTCGATTGCAAAGTCCACTTGGCTGGTACGACTCTGTTGCGATTCAAAGGAACATCGGGGCGAGTCTTCCCCTCCCAATGCCCAGTCGGGCGTTTGATCTGGCTGCCACTGAGGCAAATCGTGACTACTCGCCCGTCAGCGCCCGATTTCTCATCATGATCGTCATATTCGTCGTCATCATCGTCGTCATCATCATTGGCCGTGCTTTAGTCCCAGTCGAAAGACGAGGTTGACGTGGCGGATGATGTGGAAGATGTCGTCGCGAAAGAGACAGTCGAAGGCTTGGGGCTCGGCCTTCGCGCGCACTCGTCTTCCTCAAGTGGAGGAGTTGGCGATAATACATATGGGATGGCGGACCTTTGTGATAGTACACTGACGTTCTGGACTAGACACGTTGCCGCTGCCTTGTCGTGGAGATTGGACTGTATCGACTGCAGTGAAGATTTGCGGCTCGCAGGGAACTTTGGCACAGTATATAGTCAGCACAGCACGGTACAGTATGGAAAGCTACCCTACTAATAAGAGATGGTGTGGAATGTGCTGAAAAGAGCTCACCTGTGGTCTGGACAACTTGCGCGGTGCTATCTGCAGAGCGCCAGAGACCTGTGGTACATATGCAAGAGGTACTGAGGCTTTTTGTGCTTTTGATCTCGCGAGCTTCGCATGGCACACATCCCAGTACTCCAGTATCTGCGCGGTGAGCAGCGATACGCGGATGTTGATGGACGTGTCGTGGCCGGCCATTGCGAGAAGAACCTGAGTGTGCAGCGACTAGTAGGTTGCAGAAGACAAGCGACACGGAGGGAGGTTGAACAAGAAGCCGTCGTCGTGGCTGGAGGGCAAGGTCTCAGCGATTGATATATATCAGCATTGGGGACCTGATCGACGATGGTAAAAGTGCCATGAAGCTGAGACAAGGTGATACACGTCGCTCCCAAGGAGAGTGTAAAAGGAGAGCTTTGATTAGTACTCGCAGTCCTGAGTCGACGGACACCTGTCTCTCCACTCTCACCACCACGAGTCGAGACTTTGTGCGAGCACATGCACTAGCGAGTTCCCCGGACCAGGAACCATCGGCTCTGCGCAGACTCTATTGGGTAGGGCTAAAACGGATACTACAGCTTGACCAGGTCAACGTCAAACTGGGTCAGATAACATCAACCATATACTCCGCAGGCATGACGGTGAGGAGCAGTCATGCAGATGTCATGTCGCAAGGCTCACCATTAGCAGTTATCGGCGAGCGGTTGGCAGACTGATATCATTCCGCGTCGAATATCTCACCGTGTTCCAGTCAGACCTCAGAGCCAGTCGAGGTGGTATGGGATGAGAATGTCAAACTGACCCATGTCCTCGGGACAAGAGCCGGCAGCTATCATCTATCACAGCATTGCTTGTTCGGCCTTGGGGGTGGTTGAGAAGTATCCTTACGGCCCGAGCGAAGAGCTGTAGCCAGGAACTGCTTGCGCGAGGCTCCAATCTTGTTATTGACTCTCTCGCAGCGGCCCAGACGAGTGTGCGGTCACAAGCAGCGAGTGCAGCTGTCCAACAAGCTGTCTGCCAGAGTCTGGGAGGTGTGAGAAGATGTGAGGAGATGTGTTTGGGAGCGATACATGTCTTACTCGGAGCGAAAGCATAAGGAGCATCGAGACCGCAAAGTATGCTTTGGCTAGTTTGCAATATGCCGGTGAGGTCTCTGTATCGGTGTATCCTAGGTAGGTAAGGTACATGTAGTGTACTACTGACAGCCAGTGCCTGCTAATAGCGTGTTTGCGATTTCCCTTATAGTTGTTTGGTCATCTTGGATTGAGAAGTGTACCTCACACATGTAGTGGTACACGTACCTGTATGTATGACGCATTGGCCAACACGTCCTATGTCGACGTGATCGGTGTTTGCCTCTCCTCCTCCTCCCCACCGTCCTCCCCTCCCCCTTCTCCTCCCCCTCGCCCTCCTCCGCCACGGCAGCGAGGACTGAAAGACAGGATGGCTCCGTCACGCATGCGCTAGCCACGTGAGAATGCAAGCGGCGGGTTGCGGGCATCGTGCAAAAGGCCCTAGAACTATTTTAGACCAGACTATTCTACTGGCGAGTGGCGGCAACGCACGCGATCTCATTCTCATAGAGATTCGCGGCCTTCTCGCCCTACATTCAAGCTGACTCTCACTCTGACTCTCACGCTCACTCGCTTCCACATTCTACCTGCGTCCTCCTCTTCCTTCTCTTCCTCCTGCCCCTTGGCTTCTACCGTACCACCGTCTTCCACTTCTGCGAGTACACATTGACGAACCACTCTCTTCGCCACATTATTCACTACAGCCTCTCAGCCGCGACTCGTGCCATTCACGCAGAAGGCCTCCTCTTCTTCTCCGCCTCCGACAACGTGCCACGCAGCGAGATACTCTTTCCACCACGTAGCAGCGCGCGAGTGAGCGAGAGAGCGAGAGAAAGACAGGAAGAGAGGAAGAGAGAGAGAGAGCAAAAGAAATACAGTCATCACATGTCTGCCTCGTGGTTCTCGGGCTGGAGTCCTGTTGTCTCCTTTCCCAGCTATCACGGTCCCTACGATGTGGGCACCGTCGATGTCGAGACTCCCGCCAACGACCTCCCTTCTCCCTGCGACAGCCCCGAGAACGCCGCTGCCACAATATCATTTCGCATCTTCTACCCCTGCCACAAACCCTCGGCATCCGAGGCGACGCGACCTGTGCGATGGATTCCAAACCCGCAGCGGCCGACAATGCGCGCCTTTGCAAACTTCCTAGGCGTCAAGAACCCCAAAATCGCGAGTTTGATATCGTGGGTGCCGCAGCAGTTGTACTGGATCAATTTGCCGGCGCACCGCAATGCAAAGCTGCTCGATCCTCCCACGAGTAGTGCGCGCTGGCCTGTGGCTATCTTCAGTCACGGGTTGGCAGGCAGCAGAAATGCGTACAGCTATGTGTGTGGTGATATGGCCAGTAATGGCATGATCGTGATTGCGCTGGACCACAGAGACGGCAGCAGTCCCATTCAATACGTGCGAGAGACCAGCAGCAAAGCAGCCCACATTGTAGACCCAATAAAGATTAGCCATGAACCAAGCCCGGAGGTGTACGAGGCGCGAGACAAACAATTGCGGATACGTCTGTGGGAGATCAGCATGGTGTACGAAGTGCTGATGAAAATTGACGCAGGCCAGCAACTTGAGAACCTCGATATCAATGCGAGCACGAAACGCAAGGAGCGCGTAGAAGTGCTGTACATGTTCAATGAGATGTTGGACATTCATCGAGCTGGAAAAGTGACGTGGGCAGGACATTCATATGGCGCATGCACGACTGTTCAACTTCTGAAGAGCATCTTTTACCACAGGGACAGGCCGGCCGACGCTGGAAGACCATTGATTACGCCTAATGCTGATGCAGCGATTGTACAGCAAATCATTCCGGAAAGCCCCATGGTCCTCATGGACATGTGGGGACTGCCATTCAAGTCGCCAGACCAGGCATATCTGTGGGACAAGCCTCTTCCCTCATACGCAATTGGTGGTCCCGCGGGAGCGAATGTGGTCTCTGTTCTTTCAGAAGCTTTCTTCAACTGGGAAGACAACCTCAGCTTGAACAAACATATCGTAGGCGCTCCTTCCCTGTCGCGCCGCCCTTCGATAGCACCGCGTCTCTCCCGTGCACCAGGCCAACTACTCCCTGACTGGGCATGTCTGGCACGAGATCAGTCATCTGGTAGAGACTCTGGCTACGCCTCCGGTACTTCCCCAATGAAGTCTCTGCCTCGACAGCGCAGCAAGGCTAGTGGCCTGTCTCAAGCAGAATCGGCGACTAAGGAGGGCACTTCAGATCCCACATCTGCATCCGCATCAGCAAATTGCTCATCAACCAGAACGCCCGGTCCACACCTATTTTTCGTCAAGCAAAGCCAACACTTCAATCAGTCTGACTTCGGCCTGCTCTTCCCTTGGATCGCGAAGCGCATCACGAAAGCCGAGGAACCCGAGCGGATCATGGAACTCAACTTTCGCGCATTCCAGCAAACTTTACGTGAAAGTGGCATTGAAGTCGCT
Organism: Mycosphaerella sp. Ston1; assembly: GCA_000504405.2. Classification (NCBI taxonomy): domain Eukaryota; kingdom Fungi; phylum Ascomycota; class Dothideomycetes; order Mycosphaerellales; family Mycosphaerellaceae; genus Mycosphaerella; species Mycosphaerella sp. Ston1. The sequence continues at coordinate 40,233 of AWYF02002864.1, forward strand.
GGTGAAGACGACAAGGACATTCTCGACAAGAATGGCGAGATCCGAAATTGGATAAACATTCCGATTGATGACGAAATTTTGTCCCCAGCAGGCCCAGCTGGCAGTCCTCAAGCAATTAGAGCCATGACGAGGAAGCTGAGCATCATTTCGAATGGGAGTGTTCCGTCTCCGAGAGATGGCATGACAATGGGAATGAAAATGAGCGATCAGATGAATCTACCTTCATTGGACCTGCCAGAGGCTGCTGTGCAGTAGGTAGGCTGGATCTTCATTCTTGCCTGACGAAGGAGTCAGGTTACAAAAATATCTTGAGCAACTGGAAGCTTTTTTGTTTTGGTCTCGTGCATGTATGTATGTAGCGATGGAGTTTTTTGCGTGATACCCTTTGATTATTTATCATGTGTACATTCTAGACGGCGTGGGAAACTAGGTAGCATAGGGAGTGAACGATGCAAAAAATAGAGTCGGCCTCTTTCAATCTCATCTCATCTCATCTCGAAACCAAAGGGTCTTTGCCACCCCTCGAATTTTCAAGGAAGCCCGAACAGCTAGTAAGGTAGGTACGTGTAGTTAGTTCTTTCTATTCCGAGGTAAAGGGTACAATCGGCTAGCTAGAATCTCGCCAACATATAGAGACCAAGTCGATATCGATATCGATATCAATATCAATGAGGGAGGAGAAGAGGAGAGGAGAGGAGAGTCAGCTTCTTCGAGAGTACATGTATCTTCCTTTCCACATTTCTTTCTTTTTTTTAATCGGTCATTTCCACTTATGTTCTTCTGCCACTAATTTCTAGCGCGCGTGCTACCGGGAGGAGGACGACGACGACTGCTGTACACAAAAGGCACGTAACGGTATATATGCACATCTTTCATCTGCAATTATTACTCGCGCCTTATTAATCCATCCATCCAATCCACATTTCATTCATACCGTACATTGATGAGACGATGATACAACGTCTAGCCGTAGCCAGCCATCAGAGAGAGAGAGAAAAGCAAGACCCCAAAAAAGGATATATATAACTCCATACGCTGATGATGATGCTATGTTTATGTTTATGTCATGTAGCGAAATGGGTTACAAAAATTTCGGGCTTTTTAGATGGCGAAGACAGCAGCTCCAGCAGCGGCGACGAGGCCGAAGAAGCTGATGGCGACGTTGGATGCGGCGCCGGTTTGCTGGGCTGGACCCTGGTAGGTGGCGGAAGGAGCGGTGGTGGCGGCAGCGCTCGTCTTCATTGTTGAGCTGGGGAGGTGACCAGTTGGTGCGACCTGGGAGAGGGGGGGAGAAATGTCAGTATATGCTTTTGTTCGTTCGCGGCATCGCGTCTCTTCAAGTGGGAATTTACTCACCATGGTGGTGTTGGCGGTCCAGTATCCAGTTGGCTTGGGGATGTGTGCGCTGGTGACGCTAGTGCCGTAGATGGGCTTGCTCATGTAGCTGGAGGTGGCCTTGGGAGCGTACGGTGTTGGCATCTCCATGGTCTTCGACTCCGAGCTGGCAGAAGAGCTGGAGGAGGAAGAGCCGTAGGTTGGGATGTTGGCCTTGGGCTTTGGGTTGCTGATGCCGAATTGAGTGGTGTACTGGTATTGACCAGTAGCGTCGTCGATGAGCTGAATTCCATAGCCAGTAGCGCCTGTGGTAGGCTCGAGGTCAGTGGATGGAGTCCAGACGTAGCTGCCATCGTTCTCGGTCTTCTCGACGATCGCGTATTGGGGAACAGCGTTCTCGCTTGGGCCCTTGAGGAGGACCAGCGTGACAGTGCCCTGAGTGGTAGGGTTCCAGGTGATCTGTACGGGGGTCAGCAAGTGGGCTCATGGCTGGTTTCTACATCCATAATAATCGTACAGTGAAGCCCTCGCCAACTGGCACAATACTGTTCAACCCAGGCTGCGAGATGGGGTTTCCCTGGGAATGAATTGTCAGCCGCGGGCTCTTTTGCTCATGATCTATGCAATACGCACAACTGGAGCGTCGCCAGTAGGCTTGGTGTAGGCAGCCGCAAGAGGCGCAAAGGCAGCAAGGCCAGCGGTGAAGATCTTGGAGAACATCTTGAGAGTGATATGTGGTTTTTTCCCCTTTAGATTGCTGGAATCGTCGTTCTTCGTGGGGTGGAAGTACGCTGTGGGTAGCTGACTGCGGGTAAAGAGCGTGGAGGTGGTTAAACGAAAGGCTGAAGAACAGACGTCTTCGATAGAATGGTGATGGATGCGTGCAGCGTGGTAGAGAAGCAGAGTCGCGAAAACCTTAGCTGGCAGGCCTGGGGGGAAGCGTACCTTTCTAGCAGCGGCAGCGTCGGCGGACAGGCGAGCAGGATTCTAGTAAGGATCCCAAGGCCGGTGCTACCAAGGGGTAAGCAGTAGTTACTAGTGGTGGCGCCTTGGTACTGTAGGTACCGACGAATGGCACGGCGACTCGGCGAGCTTCACTTCTGAATCGACGCCCCAGCTCCCACAGTCTACAGAGGCTCAGATCAATCCTGTGCACTGCGCCGTGCGGACCGGAGGGATGCCAGTCTCCTATTTCGCCGCTTCAGGCAAGTGTCGTCCATCTATAGAACTCCCTTACCTTATATGCACCCGTCACCCGTGTGGCGTCTGGGTGATTTTACGATGATTGATTTATTGTGTGTGAAATCGAGTGAGATCGAGTCGCAACGGCCCAATCCCTGGACGGATTAAGCGTCGATACTCGATAGGATGCTCGCAATTTCGGGCGTCGGCAGCAGTGAGCAAGCAGACCTGGTCCAGAGACAAAACAAGCCCATTACAGTTAGAACTACTGTACCTACTTACCTTCGGTTACAAGTTATTACTAGCGAACTGCTGTACAAGTCCTTAATTTCCATTTATGTAAGGTACGGAGTAGTCATGTGAAGATCTGTGTGAAGGTGTACATACAGTATACTATACCTATACCTAGTTATCATCGCAGAGACACTTCACATACGGTAGAACTACAGTACAGTACAGCAGTTCTAGTCCAGTGGGCAGCACAGTAGGACGAAGATCGATAACAAGGTAAGTCATCAGGTAGAACTTCTCCTGTTGTTGACGCCGCATGACTCGGCTCAATACAGGTAGAAGTATGTACTAGTGTATGTAGCAGAACTACGGTAGAACTAGTGAAGCTTCTCCAGTCTCATGTGGAGCCACCACGCGAGGATGCGCGAGCAGCTGTTCGTGTCACTCTCTTTATCACACTACAGTACTACTACTCTGTAAGAATCTATTGCATGAATGTACATGTATGTACTACTCCCAACACCATCATCTCACTCACCACTCACCACTCACCACTCACCACTCACCGATGTCCCGGCGCCTAGCTCACCACTACCCTCCAGATCCCGTTCGCTTGCGTGTTATTGGTTTCGTGTCTTAGCAACTGGGATCAGAGTCTGAAACTACCACACCCGACCGGCCGTGCTCGACACACATTCCCGTATTGATCAAAGTCTGCATGGGTCAGCCCCGAAGATTCTACGACCAAGATCTCACCACAGGCCGACGGGTCCTTGCCAAGTCTTGCTCTCAAATAGTACAGTACCTAGTCCTCATTCAAGCAAGGCATAAAAGAATGGTCCTGGAAGGCATACCCCGTGGTGCAAGATATTGCGTGCTGTATATACATACAGACGTGCCCCCCCCCCATTGCCCATCACGCTGCTCTAGGCTACTAGGAATGACGCTGTGCATAGCATATTAGGTCCAGCAGCAGGAGTCCTCGTTCCAATATCACTTGTGATTGCGACCAACTTTACAGGATATCCGTCCGCGCCGCTCATTTGGGGAATCTCAACCTTTGCCAGCACAGAACAGACACGCCGTCCTCTTGAATGGCCACTCTGGAGCAGCTTCGTTCTGGGAAGAGAAAGAAGCCTCCTCTTGCTATATCGTACGACGTCGTGCCACAACAGCAGACGATGCTGTATACAAGCTTGATGACTTCGGCGGAGTCTTGCGGCGTCGGACATTGAGGTAGCTTCGCTTCAGAGACTAAATGGTCCAGTGTAGTGTCCGAAGATGGCTATGAAAGCCGGGGCGCTGAAGAGATGGGTTCCGCTTCATGTGCTTGGGATAGCATAATAATATGGTTCTCAAGGGAGCGAAGCAAGTAGGTACCTGGAACACGTGTTTTTAGTGCTTGGCGCTCGGCTGGAATCGCAACGCCTGAACATCTCCATTCACTCGTTCCTCCTTTGAGCCTGCCGCGACATCACTGGAATGGAGAAGGTACGGTACCTTAGTCACAGCGAAAAAAGATATCATGACCAGACGCCGAACCTGCATGTAAGGTAAGGTACAGCTCTATTCCTGCGCCATCGCAGCGTGTATGGAAGGTCCAGAGTTACCAGAATTCACTAGCATTTCTACCCTGGTGAAGCTGGAACCCTCACAGCTGCTGGTGGATACAGTACATCCTTATCAAGCACAAACGGAACCATTCGGGCACGGCTGCGAACGCTGCCAGCCTGCTTATGTGTCCCAGGACAGAAGACACCGTGCTCGACAGGCAGAGGGGATGATCTATATATCAACATGATCAGTGTCATGCTACTATAGCGGCAGGAACCAAGGACCTAATACTTCAGTCGAATAAGCGGACTGCTGAGTGACTGTACCAACAGGCTGCACCTACTGACCACCGATAGAGCTGTTCGGAATGCATATCAAGAACCTAGGTTCGCATGGGTCATGTTGTTGTATTCAGTACTGTTTAGCCCGATACGCTTTTCCGAACCTGTCGCGCTGCCAGCGGAAACCTGACCATGTCCAAGCATGAGCTCACTTCTCAAGCGGCTCTTTCGTTGGATCCCACGCACAAGGCTCGTACACTCCCGTGTCCAGAGCCTCGAGGTCCTCCTTGTCAAGCTCAAAGTCATACAAGCCAGTGTTCTCTTCGATTCTCGAGAGCGTAACACTCTTTGGAAGAATAACAAAACCCTGCTGCAGGCCCCATCGCAGCAAAATCTGGGTTGGTGTCTTGTTGTGCTTTTTGGCGAGCGGCATGAGCGTAGGATCCTCGTTGCGAGTCGCTCTGACCAGAGGAGAATAGGCCTCAAGAACGACATTGCGAGCTTTGCACCACTTCACGATATCTGGGCGAGCAAGCCATGGATGCAGCTCGACTTGATTGACTGAAAGAATGCCAGCTTCTTTAGCAGAGGGTTGCTCCTTCTGCCAGGCTTCTAGCTCTTCGAGATGTTGTACACCAAAGTTGGAGACGCCGATAGAGCGGACCTTGCCTTCGTTCACTGCTTCGACGAGAGCCTGGGCGAGATTAGCACGAGAGAACTGCAAGAATAGAAGCTGATAATACAGACGCATACCTTCCAGGCGCCCAGTCTGCCATCTCTGCCTCCATATGGAGCATGTAACAAGTACAAGTCAATGTAGGAAAGACCTGTCTTCTTCAAGCTCTCATCCACACACTTTTTCGCGCCTTTGTAATTAATCTCCTTTGGTGGGACCTTGGACGTGAAGAAGAGCTGCTCCCTTTCAATGCCCGCAGAAAGCATCCCTTTGGCGGCTGGCTCCTCATTTCGGTAGACAGTAGCGCTATCAACGTGGCGATACCCCGACTTGATCGCATGAGCGGTCACGGCTGCGCATATCTCCGCTGGGCTGTAAAAAGGGCCAAACAAAAATTAGGACCTTAGTATATTGCATTGTTGCGTTTTTCTTTTTTTCAGGCTCACGTTTGGTAGACACCTGTGAGCTGGTCTTAGCGAGAGTTATATAATATATGTGAATTGGCAATGACCAATGACTACTTGCCGTATCCAAGCAAGGGCATTTCATATCCTGAGGCGAGCTTGACGGTTGAGTTGATGTTCAGTTTGTGCTGCGCCATGGCTACTGGTCGTGTCGTGGAGAACTTGATTGATAGCGACGGACTCGATGGGAGGTGCTTGATCAGTGGGCTTGTTCTCTTGAGCATTCCAAATCTGATCAGATTGTAGATCGTTGAAAGAGAATGAGAGAAGCTGAATGATGCACGTACATGTACTGTACATGTAGTCACGTACATGGTCGCTGACGTACCTAGGCTGCCAGCGAACTCTATTATTAATAAGTGGGTCTATACCGATCTCAAGTCTACCGCTCACTTCATCCACCTGCATTGAACCCTGTAGGTATCTCGTTCTAGACAGGACTTTTTCACTCAATATTGCGAACAAGATGCGTCTGATCAAGCAGAACATCATGCAAAAGGATGGCTCCGGAACCGCAACGCTCCTCCCAGAAGAGCCCGAAGATATGTGGCACTGTTACAACCTCATCCGGCCCTCAGACAAGCTTCGCGCCTCCGCCATACGAAAAGTGGTCACCGAAGGCGCCGCGGGCAGCACGCGAAATGAGCGCGTGCACATGACATTGACCATCACCGTCACAAAACTCGACTTCGATCCACAGGCCGGGCAGCTGCATGTATCTGGGCAGGTGGCAGAAGAGAACAAGTGGGTCAAGCTCAATAGCTTCCACACATTAGACCTCGAATTGCAGCGGAATTTTACATTGGAAAAGGCCGATGGCTGGGATAGTGTCGCACTAGAGACGTTGAAAGAGGCTATAGACCAGGACAAGAGGGCAGTGTTGTGGGCCGTGGTCATGGCAGACGGACTGGCAAACATCTGTCTCATCACCGAGCATCAGACCATACTGCGGCAAAAGATCGAAGTCAGCCTGCCAAAGAAACGCGCAGGCTCGAGTGATCATGACAAGTCCCTACAACGCTTCTTCCAAATCACCTACGATTCTCTTCTACGACAGATTGACCTCACAAATCCCATTCCGCTGCTTCTTGCCAGTCCAGGCTTCACGGCGGGCTTGTTCCATTCCTTTATCAAAACTCAAGCAAGCACAACCGCCAACAAGCAGCTGGCACAGCTCATTCCTAAAATCACATTGGCCCACTCCGCTTCGGGCCACCTTCACGCACTGGGCGAAGTTCTAGCCAGTCCCGCTGTCACTTCGAAGCTTAGTGATACCAAGTTTGCGCGCGAGACACAACTCATGGATAAATTTCTGGAAATGATGCGCAAAGATGACCAGAGAGCGTGGTATGGACCCCGAGAGTGTGCAACAGCAGTAGAAAGAGGCGCAGTAGGGAAGGGAGGAGGCGTCCTACTGATTTCGAATTCCTTATTCAGAAGTCAAGACATCAAAACACGGAAGAAATGGGTTGCTGTTGTAGACGATGTCAAAGCTCAAGGCGGCGAGGTTAGAGTGCTGAGCAGTATGCACGAAAGCGGAAAGAGGTTGGAAGGACTTGGAAGTATAGCTGCGATCCTCACGTTCCCGATCGAGGATCTTGATGACGGACTCGACGAATTTGAGGGTGGCTACGATTTGGACGACGACGAAGTTGATGGCACTGGCGTGGAGGGCAAACATGATGTCCACGAGGATGTCGATTTTCTATGAGATATGACTTACGATGAGAGCATTAAAGGTGAGGTACTCCACGCAACGCAGTCCACGAGATTTCAGCGGCATGAAACCACATTTTGGCTTCTGCGTAAGCAGGCCAGAAAGCCGCCCTGCTCTGATGTCTCCAGACGAAGAGCGGCCGAAAAGATATCCCGAGAGATATCGCGATGTGATTGACGCGAGTGTCCAGATGCATGCGAACTCGACAGCACAGAAACAGCCACGGCAAGACAAACTCGTACGATGTAAATGGGAACCCCCAAGTCGCCAATGACCTGGTATGGGCATGCATCGATACTTGCCGCACGAATGGAAGCTCAAGCGCCGCGCTGATAGAAGCCACAATGTGCCAGAGGACTCGATGTTGTGTTGTGCGTTTCTTCATGATACGGTACGCATACGCTGTCACAGTGGCGTGACCGATATGGCTGTCTACACAGGTGGCTGTGATCAGCCACAAATCGATACCGTGACGCAGGTTCGGGTCGAATGACAATAATGGACTTGGCCAACCCACCTTCACGTTGTTTGTCGTTACCCTAACCTCGTCCGCATGTGGATCTGCCACCACATCGTGGAGGTCATTACAGATCATGTATGCGATGCTGATCTGGTTCTGCGAAGCGGAATACATGTAGCCTATTGCCCTCTCAGTCTAAGGGTGTAGCAATAAGTCTTTACAGACTGTTCCCAGAGCCAAGACAAAGTCCCGTCCAGTCGAAGTTATGCGCCGGTTTCCTCCTCAGTGGTATATAAGGTACCTTCCTGTCGATCTTGTATCGTTTTCATTACACCTCGCTGCCGACTTTGGTTTGTGCATCTTTCTTACCTACCTTACCTGATCTGATTATGCATTGCCGTTCTGCTAGGCCGCATCTCAACACATGCAGAATTGTACCGAAGACCTGATTCCTGACTACCTACCTTCCCTACACACCTGCAGCAGTTACCTTTTTGTAATTTTCTGTTTCTAGCACCAGACAGACACGCTTCCAATAGATCTAACTGTCTAGAACTACCTTACTGCCCCCCCCCCCCCTCTGCTTCAAAAACAAGCCCTCACTCCTCCAGCCACGCCAGTAGTGAGCTTAATCTTACGAAGACTCTGTTCACAATCTACTCGATCGTGACATCACAAGATGGAGAGAGAAAGTCCTTTCAGCAAGCAGTAATCAAATGCGAGCAGCTTGTGAAGAAGAAGAAGCTTGAAGCAGGGCAGACAAGTAGGGCAGACATGTCGGGCATAGCAGGGCAAGGCAGAAAGAGAAAAGAAAAGAAGAAATTACGCCGGTTTTAGAGTTGTGATTGTGATCCAAATTCCAAAGTTGACTTAATTAAGCACAAGATACATATAGTTTTCTTGACTTTCTTCTTTCTACCTTTTTACCTTTTACCTATTTAAGCTTCATTGGAAAACCGTGCTGCTGTTTTTGACTGAGCTTCTGTCTGTCTGTCTGATGAAGCATCTGTTGTGGCCGACGGGCCTATGTCTAGGTAGTGTTCTCGAAACTAGAAGTATGTATACCTCGTTCGGCTCCGAGTGTGTTGAAGGTTTGGTTTTTACCGTATACATGTACCTGGTTCTTTAGGAGGACGTAGGGCTCTCTCTTTCTTTCTCTTTCCGAGTATCTATATCCGTATCTTTCTGTCTCTTTTATATAGGAATAAAAGCGTATCAATTCATGTTATTATAAAAGAGCGCTGTGTATATACTATAGTAAAAGTCGAGAATCTACGATACTCTTTACTATCTTACTACTCTACCTGTATCGAGCGACTACTATCCATCGATCTGTCTACCTTATCTACGTATCGATAATAATACTAAACCTACCTTCTTCTTTCCTCTTCTCTTCTCTTCTCTTCTCTTCTTTTCCCCGACTTCGGTGCGATTTCCTCCGGGTATGTATCAGCAATTCAGTATCTACGAGATATCCTTGCAGCTCGGAGATTTCCTAGGAAGTATTTCTCTTCACAACCTTATTACCTGCTATTATAATGAGACAGATAGTCAGAGTTAGACAGAGGGACAGACAGACAGACATTAGGTTCTTCCCCCCGAGCTTATTATACGACATGTCCTCTAGGTGAGATGGAGATGGAAAAGATTAGAACTTGTCGCTATGAGATACAAGGATCGTAGATAGTATAGACAAGGAGAAGGAGTAGCAAAGGCAGAGGAAGCTGGCTGTAAAGGAATAAGTCAGGTAGTAAGGTAAGGTAAGCCACAGAACAGATCGAATACCAGACCGACTACCTACCTAAGTCCTATATACTCCTCACAAAAATCCATACTACAAGCATACAACCTGTAGTAAGGTAGTTCCACTTCTTCTACATCCATCCATACTGCGATAACAGTATACATACAAGAAAAAAAGCAATCAATCAATCAATCAATTCAAGCTAGGAACTACTGTACTGTACAGTATAGAACTAGAACAGCCGAGCTGTTGCCCATCCATCATCCATGATGCCCCCGTCCCTCACTCCCTCACTCCCCTGCGAGGACGTGGATGTGAAACATGAACATGCCTGGTAGGTGGTACCTTAGTATCAGCAGCAATAGCGGCAGGCGTTCGGGCAACTTGAAGCGTGCAGGGAAGTGGGGAGGGCGTTTCCGATGCGGACCTACCTACCTACTCGGTATTTACCATTATGATGGGCCATGATATGATGAGCTATGATGGCGTGGGGAGATGCGTTCTTGTCTATAGAACTACCTCCTCAAGGCTTATGGAGCTGTTTAGTGAAGAGCTGATGATAATGATGAGCAGCAGAATCAATATGTCCGTGAAGGTACAATAGTACAGTAGAGGAGTAAGGTAGTAAGTTGCATGGCATCGGACAAGGTGTCCATCACCTGCTGCGTGGTTTCCACGAGGTCAGCAGGGAAAAGGGCGCGAGGGGTGAAGGCAGTCTGGACTCTGGACTTGGGAGCGCGCTAGAACTATCCCGTAATTTAGGTTGGGTTTGGCAGGATGTCACTTCTATTTAAAGGGTTGCGGGGGAGATCCTTTGAGAGATTTTCGAGAAGGATGTGGAACGGGATGCATGTCCGTCTCATTACCTTAGCTTCTTCTTTGGAACTCTTCTCCTTCTTTTGGATCTCTTCTCCATTGATTGCATGATTACATGATTGCCGAGGAGGAGGATGAGATTGAGGAGGAAGAGGATGGAACGATGGTGATGACTGATGAGCATGATTTTTAATATCACCTTGATCAATCATCATCGATGCCGATGGGCGCGTAATTTCACAGATGACGGCTCAGAATAGCATCAAAGAAACTCGATCCAATCTGCGCATTTGGCGACACCGTCTATCTTCTATCCTCGTCCACTCGTCCATTGATACCCCGACGCTAGATGAGGAGGAGGAGCAGGATGAGGAGGAGCCTATTTCTTTACGCTGGCGCCCAATTTGGAGTGCGGAGGCAGTGTATACTGTACAGCACTACTTGGGAGTACAGTATTACAGAAATACCTTACTACTGTGAGAGGACGCGACGTCGAGATCCGCTGCGGCTGAAATGGGTCTCTATGGTGGGCTGTTCTCGTGCCTCGATTGGTCTCTGTGCCTCCAACAGTCAGTCAGTCAGTCAGTCAATGTATCTGTTCAGTCTGTGCCTCTACCATTTCTACCCGGGCAGTACCCAGTAGGGCCAGTACCCTGATGTCTGTGTGCACAATGTGAATGAACAGAGCAGGTAGTTAGTGAGTGAATAGTACTGATGAGTGAATGACAGGACGGAGGGCCTCTACTGACTCGAGTGTTGGCAGGGCTGTGGCGGGCAAACGGTTAAAGACAGCTAATTAGGGCACGGCTGGTCCAAAGAGGCTAATGCGATCCTGGGCACCGCAGCTGCACCCGGGACTTCTCCTGGACGTTTCGAACTTTGCAGAGATGGTGAACCTGGACTACGACATGGACCTGGACAGTAGCAGTGCTACGACTCTGAAAATAAGCCTGCCTTGCCCTGCCTTGCCCTGCGGTGCTTGCATACCTTACCTGACTGTGCCTAACGAGTACCGACCACCCACCGACTGAACGACGGCGAGGAGATGCGAGAGGAGGGAGAGAGGATGCTCCCAGACTCCCACACTCCTACACTCCCAGAAGCCCGGCACATGCATGCTTGCTCCAGATACATACATATCCAACATCATGGCCGCTTCCCAGAACATGGTCCTGCTTCCCTTACCCTTCCCGCCCGCCGACTACTCTGCCAGCACCAGCGACGACGACCTGACTGTTCCTGTACACTACCTGACCTGACCTACATGTACTGTACACTACTCCTGTACACACTCACCAGCTTGTGTCCTGCCGCCTGTCCCGCTCCATGACATCTCTCGCCACCGCCACCACCACCACCATCACCAACAACAACAGTAACCACCCTCGCTGCACCGATCAACATGACCTCAGGCCAGCTCTACCCGCCGCTGTCTGGCACCATCAACCCAATGCACATGGGCTATGATGCCAAATACGACTCCAAATACGATCCCGCTGTGGGCATTGAAGCTTCGGATTGCTATGCACCATCGACTTCGGTATGTCAACACTGGTAGCAGTTGGCCTTCGCGAATGCGGCCTTGGGCAGCTTCCCTGCTCGATGCTGAGGCGCACACCAACTCACGTGGTTGCAGTACGCATACAATGATTCATACGTGACTCCATATCCCGCATCAACAGCAGAGAGCCAACCATGGACTCAATATGCACGAGCTTCCGCTCCTGATCTCCATGTGTCGACATCATACGGCAGCCTAGCTGTCCAGTCGCAGCACTCGTCCATGATGAAAGACCCAGGAAGGCCGAGAAGTAGTCCCAGTACGTTCGGCCCGTCACCAGAATCCATTACATGGACGACCACCAGTGGACTGGGAATCCAATACACGACGGCAGGTGGTCAACCAGCATCGCCACCACCACCTGCACCAGCAGCAACCTCAACATTTCCTCCCAACGTATTCCAGACGTATCCAACAGCGGACGACCACTATAGCCCGTCAAGCCCACCGCGATTGCGGCAGCCACAGCCACGAAAGGCATTCACATCAATCGCACCCAGCCCAGCAGCGGACGCAGGCAAGCGAAAACGAGAGGATGACCTGGAATTCCAATCTGGCGGCAAGCGCAGGAAACGTGCCACCTCGGTAGCGTCTCAGGCAGATCTGAGCGAGGACGACCGCTTTCTGGTGCAGCTCAAAGAAGACGAAAACATTGCCTGGAAAGACATTGCAGCGCGCTTCATGAACGAAAAGGGCAAGAATTTCCAAGTTGCAGCTCTTCAAATGCGCTACAAAAGGCTCCGAGAGAAGTTCCGCATCTGGGAAGACCAGGATGTCCAAGCATTGAAACTCGCGCACGAGTATTGGGAAAAGTACAAGTGGGAGATTATTAGTGCCAAGGTATGTTGCGAAGGACGTCGTCAGGTCTCCGACCACATGATTTGCTTATTATTACCTTACTTACCTTTTTATTTGCCCCAGATGCTAGACTATGGCGTACAAGAAAGGTGGCCAGCACGCCACTGCTCTCGGAAGTGGACTGATCTCGAGCCAACGACCAGTGTCCCTGCCGGGCAGCCCACCACACTCGGATTGACCCCAGCATCTATTTCATCGTTTTCGAGTCCTGTCGAAGGATAACATTTTCAACATTACCTTGGGCTTACTTGTTCTTTTTACAATTCTGATTATGTCGAAGATACCCATTCCGTTCGGGGAGAGAGAGAGAGAGAGATTATCTGGCATTGATCTGGCATTTTATGACGGCGTCTCAGAGATGGACACAATGTTCACAGTATAGAGCCAGAGGCGCCGCTTGCTCATGCTCTTCTTGAGTTTCAATGTGTACGGACATTGATTGTTATCGTATGTGATTGAACAATAACGAGTATTGAACAACAGCAATAACACAGTGCTCACATTACTCATCCATTCCGTGCAATCTCATTCCTACGCCAATGCGATCGCCTCGACCTCCACTGGGACTCCCTTGGGAAGTTCCTTGACAGCAACGCATGAGCGAGCAGGCTTGTGTTCACCAAAGTACTTTTCGTAGACCGAGTTCTACACATAAATAACATCATATCAGCTTTCTATCATGCCAAAGATGATGATGATGATTTTCAATAATCCCATTTTGCAAGAATCTTTTCTTTTTTATAAACGAAAGAAGAAAAAAAAGAAAAAAAGAAAAAAGAAAAAAAAAATTCATACCATCTCCGCAAAATTCTCCATCGAAGTGAGAAACACCGTCACCTTGGTCACTTTCGCAATCGAGCTTCCTGCAGCTTCGAGAATATTCTTGAGACCTTCGATACATGCTGTCGTTTGCGCGGCGATGCTTCCTGTCACTAGTGTTCCGTCTGCGGTGGCGGGGATTTGGCCCGATACGAAGATGAGGCCGTTGGCGGTGGTGGCTTGGGACTATATTGACCAGAGTTAGTTTCTTTTCTACTCTTTCTTTTCTTTCTTGCGTTTTGATTTGGGATTTGATGGGAGTTGGGAGTTGGGAAAAAAGCCCATATGATTATGATGTGGTTGGCGGCTTTTGCTTGATCAAGTATAATGTGGGAGGTAGGACTTACGTAGGCTGCGACAGCTATATGTTTCAAAAAAATATGATTATCTCTGGTCAGTATGGAACTGCACCAAAAACATTTGAAAGATGTCGAGAAAAAAGAAGAAAGACGGCTTCTTACGCTTCATGGCCTTGTCGGTGCTGATCTGCTTGATTCCCGTCGACGACGACATCTTGGTGCTGGATTGTCTTGTTTGTGGATGAGGAATTGGATGAGGAGAATGCTGCTGCTGCTGCTGCACGAGGAGAAGGCGGAGGACTGGACGAGGAGGAGTGACTATCAGGATCTGAGCAGTTGATGAGAGATGTCGAGTCGTTCTGGAGAACATACCGGAATGTGGGTATTTGCGATGGGATGGGTAAGGTAGGTAGGTAATGTATCTCACGAGTACATGTAAAGTGAAATATCGCGGCGGTGGGGCTCGCACTGCTGCACAGCGGAAAACAACGGACGAATCATATAGGACGGATGCTGTAACGGCAGAGCTAGGTAGAGCTAGGACTAGCGTGGTCAGTCTGGATTGGGCACGTGACTTTCTTCTGCTTCTGTTCCTGCCTCTTCATCCTCTTCGTCCTCTTCGTCCTCTTCTTCCACTATCCAATGGCCGTCTGTACTATCGGAAATCCTCCTCCAGTGCGAAATAAGACCCCCGACTCTGTAGAAAAGGGGACTGAGACTCAAGTAAGGAGAAGCAGCGACGTGAGGATCAACCCGAACGAGTTTTCGCTTGCATTGAGGAGATGTCTTCAGCTCATGTCACAAACTCGACCAGGGGCAGAGAGAACGTCAAGCTAGAAATAGGTATCCAGTGTGCAGTCCAGGCCAATAGCACCTGCCAGATCAGCTTTGCCAAGTCAACTTAGCCTGGGAATGGCATCGAGAAGGCCGAGACAGGCGTTGAAATATCGATGAGGAGTTTTGGTTACCACAGCATAACGGAGTGGCTGAGGAGAGCTGGGGACTGTCGTGCAGGTCTGGGAAATGTCAAATCTAATCTGCACTCTAGTCGTAAAAGCGTCGACTCACAGAGTCGCTCAAAGGGACTCCTTCCAAGGCACAGGCGACGTACGGATAGTACTCCATTGAAGCTACAACGAGTCTTTCAGTATTTCAATACCACAAGTTGATCGAACACTAACCGCCACATCTCTATTATTGTATATGAAACAATTGTCAGCCATAGCCGCAACATCGAACATTGTATATCCAACACCCTGCAAATCGACTCCAGAGCGCCTTCCAAAAAGAGAGAGAAAAAAGAATCCGCAAAATCTACGGCCAAGGTCTCCCATTCTTCCAAACAGTATATCCCGCAAACCCCGGTCGATCAAAAGGTACATAGGGCGGAGGCTCCACAAACCTCCAATTCCAATCAAAAAACCTCCCATAGACCTCATCATCATAAAATCTCCTCGCCCCATGAAGATGGAATCTCGTCTTCCAAAACCGATCAAGGTCATCGTCATTCTCTGGAGAGGGCTGTAGAGCAGTAGCAGGAACAGATGGACCAGGTACGAGTAAACACTTCCCCTCCAAACGACGACTTCGACAACGTCTCAAGCGAATGCATTCCAACGTACGATATATCACTTTTTCAATCCATGCTTCGAGATTGTCGCGATAGAGATGCAAGCGGGCACGTTCGGCATCATTATGGGTGAAATTGTCGGAGATATGGCCGTCCAAGAGGTGTTCGTGGTAGAAATTGGAGCCGCGCAGGATTTCTGCGCGACCGGGGTCGCCGCCGCCGGTGGGGGGGAGGTGGCAGATTTGTTCAATGAGGCTGTATTCGATGTGTTCCTTGATCATGGAGACGGCTTCGGGGACGGGGCCTTTCATGCCTTTGAGGCGGAATACCTAGAGAGAGGGGAAAAGAGTAAGAGGGTGAGTGAGTTGAAGCAGGCTCGGTGGGTAGGATGGGGAAACAACAGAGAACCCAAAAAGGGGTCGACAGTACTTACAACATCGCAAAAGGCTTCCATAATATGTTTCATTTCTGGGAAGAATATGGGGCGATGTTGGTCCAGAACTTCGGGATATATATCGTCTTGTTGGAGGACATCAATCCAAATGGAAACCACCATGTGAGGGTCCGCGAGCTGAACTTCCAAGTCTTGCAAAATAATCCCCCCATCCTCAGTAGGAAATGAGGTCTGCGAGCGTCGATCAAGATCCGACATGGATCGTTCATTATCCTCCCAGCTATTGAAGCAGGAAGGCGTACTTGGATCAAATATGCCATTCATGACACCATATCTGAGATACTCCTGCTCAAACGGAGTGAAGCAGGGGAACTGGTCCATATCACATTTGGCTCCGTCCGATCCGGGTCCATTGGCTCGACACGTCCATACCAGACACTGTTCGCACGTGAAGTGGTTGCCGCAAGGAAGCATCAAAGCCTCTCTGTCATGATCGAATATTCTCCAGCAGGTGCCACAGAACCTCCTCTCCTCTGGTATGTCGAGGTGGTAAATTCTGCGCTTCTCGAACATCGTGGCATATCGAGGCCATCTCCTCGGTAAAAAATTGTACCGTGCTTGCATAGCCTCTTCGAGTCTTTCCTTCTCCTGTTCGTATAGCTCAGGCTGTGCCTGCTTATCGATGTGCTCCAATGTTCGCATTTCTAGAAACAATAGCCGATGTCTGACAGCACGCTGCGACTGCCCATAAACGAGCTCTTTCAGGTCTCGGACCCAAGCCCACCTCGCTCGACTCTCATGCTGGACCCAGTCGTACATGGTCTCGAATGAGCCATCATACGTGTTGAAATGGGCGTTGAGTATGCCTGTGTCCGTAGTCTCGATTGCAACGCAGATGGTCAATCTAAGCAGCATGGTGCCATCGCCATGTTTTTTATAATAGGGTGTAAAACAGAAATCAGAAGATCCTGGCGCCCGCATTAAAGCATCCAGCGACCCTTCGAGCTGCGCGTCACCCCATGCATGCCTGAATTCTTCCTCTGTAACGTACTCGGTGGCACGGTAGTAGGTGGAAAAGTGATTATCTTCCAGCGAACTGCGACTAGCATTCTTGACAACGTCTTCGTCCTCCACAAGTGGATGTAGGGGATTGTGCATGGTCCTTAAGTCGCGGGGATCAGGATCAGCGAGCTCTTCGTCGTCCAGGAGATATCGGAGATCAGGGTAGAAAACTCTGACCCTATGCTGTAGACCATAAGGTGGCAGATGAGGTCCGCCTTGACGAGCATTGTCCATCGTTCGCCACTGGTCGAGAATTTTGGTAATGCCGCTCTGCATAGTCGCAGACATGGCGTCCGGCCACTTGATACGGACGGCCATTTGGTGTATATTTCTGAGCTTGTAGCGAACGATGGATTCCTGAGAGAAGCATGATGGCGTCGAGCAACCTCATGAGTGCGCAGACAAAGACTCCGATTTCGCCGGATTGGGCGAAAATCTTGTTGGGATGCCATTGTCTGTCGTGGCTGGTTGACGGAGTCGATTTCATTGTTGAAGTCCTTCGTACTCGATAGAGTCGGTTTCATTGTTGCATACACTTCAGCTCAGATTCGTGGGGGAGCAGCAGAACAGCTGGGCCTCTGATGCTGTTCCAACATATGAAAAATTTGACCTAGTTGAAAGAACCAACCCGGCTTTCAATAATGACCTGACCGTATGACCTGCGGCTGGCCACGAAGCGCCGACAGTTGAGCATGCCGAACGACTACTTTCTTGAACCACACGCATTTGTCTATATCTACTACATCTAAAACAAATCCGTCATGGCTCCCTGACTAGCATCACCCACCAACCTCGCATACTTGGCCAACACACCTCGCGTGACTGGCATCTTCGGCGGTGTCCACTTCTCCAACCTCTTTTTGATCTCCTCATCGCTGACATCAAAACCGATTCGATTCGTTTCCGCATCAATAGTAATCACGTCTCCATCCTCCACAACGGCGATAGGGCCGCCAACCGCAGCTTCGGGAGAGATATGTCCGACAATAAATCCGTGCGAGGCACCAGAGTATCGACCATCTGTGATGAGAGAAATGTTCTTGAGTCCAGCGCCCATGATTGCGGCGGAGGCTTTAAGCTGTTCAGGCATACCAGGGCCGCCCTTTGGTCCCTCGTAGCGAACAACGAGGACGAGATTCTCTCCTCGGGGGATCAGACCTTTGTTCAAGGCGTCATTTAATTCAATCTCCTTGTTGAAAACTCTTGCTTTTCCAGTAAACTTCATTCCCTCTTTCCCCGTTATCTTCGCCACGGCACCATTAGGCGCTAGATTGCCCCTCAATATCTCCAAGTGTCCTGTGGCTTTGATAGGTTTGTCGATAGGTCTAATGAGATCTTGGCCTTGTTTCAAACTCGGCCAACTCTCCACGTTCTCGGCCAATGTTTTGCCTGTCACGGTCATAGTGGTGCCATCTAACAAGCCTGCAGCGATGAGAAGTTTCTGCACAGAGGGTATACCACCGATCTCATATAAATCTACCATGAGGTACTTCCCAGAAGGCGCGATGTCGGCGATGAAGGGGACCTTGTCGGATATGCGTTGGAAGTCGTCGAGGGTTAGATTGACTTCGGCTGTACCGGCCATCGCGAGGAGGTGGAGGACGCCGTTCGTACTGCCTCCGAGAGCCATCATCATGACCATTGCGTTCTCAAAGGCTTTCTTAGTGAGGCAGTCGCGGGGCTTGATGTCTTTCTCGAGGCAAATCTTGATGGCGTCAGCGACTTTTGCGCATTCTCGCATCTTGGCGGGCGACGTGGCGGGTGTCGACGATGAGCCTGGAAGCGAGAGTCCGATGGTCTCGATTGCCATGGCCATGGTGTTTGCTGTGAACATTCCTCCGCACGCACCTTGTCCGGGACAAGATGTACGCTCGAGATCCGTGAGCAATTCGTCTTTGTTCTGTTCTGGCTTGTTGGCGTTCTTGAGACTGTCATAGAGGTAGGCGCCATGTGCTTCCAGGACAGTGGCAATGTTGACAGTCTTTTCCTGGAGCGTGGAGTATCCAGGGTTGATTGTGCCTCCATATATCATGATCGAAGGTCGATTGTGTCTTGCAAATCCCATGACAACGCCCTGTGATTGATCGGTCAGCATGCATCTGGTTGTACAGTACCTATTGCATCGAGGCTGCTTCTGCGTCCCTACTGACTGGCATGTTCTTGTCACAACCCGGGATAGCAACACAGGCATCATGATGCTGAGCACACGTGACTGTCTCGACGCTGTCGGCGATGAGCTCTCTCGACTGCAGCGAGAATCGCATGCCCTCGCCGCCCATAGTGATGCCGTCACTGACGCCGACGGTGTTGTATTGCCATGCCAGCATCTCCTGCTTTTCGATTGCCTTCTTCACCTCTTTCCCGATGTCAAGTAGGTGCGTGTTGCATGGGTTGCCTTCCCACCACACACTAGCAACCCCGACCTGGGGATACGTCTTCAGGGCCTTTTCACTGGGCACACCAGCAGCATACAGCATCGCCTGAGCAGCAGGAAAGTCATGTTCTCTAGTCAACGTGGAAGAGAACTTGTTGAGACCAGATCCGGGCTGCGAGTGCTTGAAGTTGAGGTATCGAGGCTCCTCGGGTTCGCGTTGGTGGAGTTGTCTATCACGGTTCGAGGGCTCCATTGCGAGTGAAGGCAAGGCGTATGTGTCACTGTCTGCCCAATGGTTGTTGCAATGGTGAAGTCCAGAAAACAGAAAGGCGTCAATGGTGTGTAGCAGTGTCGAACGAATGAGAGGGACGACAGATGCGATTATGCGTTACATCACCTCTTATTACCCTTACCTTGGTCCCAGGTACAGATGTACCGCATCTTCTCATAGGTCTAGCTGGAGTAGCTGGAGTACCTTAGCTGAGTAGCTCTCTCCCGGCACCGAACCTGCCCGCCGCATTGATGTGCCGAGGTGGAGAAGCGCAACGCACAACGTGACCTGTGGTCACGCAGCGTAGGTAGCGAATGTAAGGTAGTATGCAGGTCGTTGCTAAACCAGAGACATGTTGTGTGTCTGATCTGTTCCAGTGTCTACTGGTGCGAGACAGATGTGAAGGCCCTGATATGGGAGAAGAGAGCCGCTGGGCAAACAGCGAAGAATATGGTACAACAGCGCCAGTCAGGACATATCCTAAAGTACACGCGTGGTGAGAAGGACCAACCATTTGGGGTATCATGAACATGCAACACTCGCCTACTTATTCCACTCCGCTGCACTGCTATTCTCAGTGTCAGGCTCCGCAGCAGCAGCACTACTCGACCCGGCACTGCTCGTACTCTCGCTTGCCTTCGACTTGGGTGCATTATCTTTGGCTGGCGGTGGAGGCACGTCGTCCACGTCCTCGTCGTCCTCGTCGTCGTCTTCAAAGTGGGATGGATCCACCATCTGCGCATCGCGGGACGAATGATCGAGATGCTCTTGCAATGTATCATCAGCAGACACGCTGATGCCTCTAGCGCCCCAGCGATCGCTTGGGCTGCGGGAGGCACCTGGCCTGATATTTCCGTTCTCTTGCTCTGCCAGCCGGTCTTCCTCCTCCGTAATGTCGTCGTCTTCACTGCTATTCTGGTTGCCTCGTCTCCCAATAAATCGCTTGACGATGAAACTCTTGCTGAGATCATCGCTGTCGACCACTCCGCCGTATCGTAGCTTCACGCGCTGTCTGGACCAGTATACCCAAGCAAAGTCCACGTACAGGGCGGTTTGAATGAGACCAAAGATGACGCTCGTGGCATCGATGTGTTCGTTGGAACTGAACATCTTCACTATCCAATTGAGGAGATAGAAGAATCGATAGCTCCCCAGCGTGACGAGGTAGAAGGAGTCGAGAACGGTCGGTACGCTGGTCTGTCGCAGGAGGAGCAGCTGCGGGAGGACGCATACCGACTCGAGGATGATACTGAAGGTCCATAGGAGCTGTACAGAAGGGCACGTGAGTATCTAACATCCCTGCAAAGGCAGAATATGGGCGACGACTGAACAGGTGGACAGTACGACAGACTGTGAGACGGCGAAAAGAGCATACATACCTCGGACAGCGTAGACCTCTTCCAGCCCTCAAACAGCAGACACACCAAAGGCGCGCTGACCGTGCTGCCGGCCAGCGACCAGATGGCCAGCTTCCACCCATACTCCTTCTCCCGCGTGCGCGCAAAGACGCGCATCATGATGAAGACGATATAGGCCGAGGTGGCCATGTAGAACATCTTTAGCACAAAGTTCCACCAGCTGAACCATGGCGGCACCCAGAAGAGATCGAGATAGCGCGTGGTGAAGACGAGGCAGTAGAGCAGTTGGGTCAGGAGACTGACGCCCTCGGCCGACTTGTTGCTGTGAATGGCCCAGATGAGGATGCATTTGGAGGCTGTGTGGGAGACATCGCCGAGGATGCGGAAGACATTCATGTGGAAGGACGAGGCCATTGTGGTGGTGGTGGTGGTGGTGGAGACGGAGGAGGAGGAGGTGGTGGTGGTGGAGATTCACTCAATCGAGCATTGCTGGTAGTAAGAAGACTGATATGTGACAGTCTGACAGACAGAAGGTGAGAGCTGCCTGCGAGCCCTTGCCGATCACAGCTGTGAGAGACGCGTGGGCGGCAGGCACGAACCGCGCGTGACCAGGATCCGAAGATCGCCCACTCCACTCCACTCCACTCTTCCTCTTCCTCTTCCTCCATTATTGCTTTCACTCTGGATCCCTAGAGACACGACAACATCAAACGACAAGATCAACATCAATGCGAACGTGAAATTTTCTGCTCTGGACTGCTACGAACTGTTTGTATTCATACCCACCGAGACTGGCTGTGGCTGTTTGCCAGATATGCTACCTAAGGGAAAGTACCTGTATAGACAGACTGTCGTAGTTTTGTCCTCATCACTACTACTAGAACCAGAACCTGCACTCTATCCCTGTGGTCCAACGATGGCATCGAGCGACATGGGATTGACCGCACGCGCTTCTGGAGTCCGCTCTTCGCTTTCCGCCTCGCCTTGGCCACCATCCTGTGCTGCATCATGCACATCTGAACCAGCTGCTGGGCTTGTTGCATTATCGTCTTTCTTCTTGCGCGGGCCCTTCTTGATCCCCTTGTCCTTTCTCTCGTGATGATTCTTGCTACCTGGCGGCCGGCCTTTGCGAACACTGCTGCTACCACTGCTAGCCGCACCGGGAGGCTGAGGAGAACCGCTCTCGCTGCGACGTGAAACACTGACGCCACGAAGCTCCTGTATACGCTTCGGAATGTGACCGGCCCAGCGACCTCGAGCACGTGGCACGTAGTCATTGGGATCGCCGTCAAACACTGGCGTGCGGGTGCGGTCGGGCGTCGTGCTCCCTGCCTTGCTATCGTCCACTTCTGTGCTATCTGCGACAGAAAGACGCGACTTCTTGCGTGGGGCGGGAACCACCACGCCATCGAAGCGCGACACGGGCTTGACTGTGCGTCTGGTCGTCATCTCTCCATCGCCGTAGTTGACTTGTGACGTGTGCGGATCCATGCGACCACGGCGTCTGCGAAGCTCGCGGCCCTCAGCATCGCGCACGATGCGCTGAGCATCGGGATCCTGGAATCCAATTTTGCGAGGATCGAAAGCGTAGTCGTATAGCGCTGCCTCTTTCTTGTCCTCCCAGACGTCATGAGGCACTGGCTCGCGCCCACCATGCATGGGCTTCCGCTCCTTTTTGCCATGCATTGGGTGCCGTGCAACGACCTTGTCGAGCTCGAGGTACTCGTCCTGAAGTTGTTTGAGAGCCAACTGAGCGTTAGCAGCGAGTCCTTTGAGAGATGCTATCGAGCGTGAAGCGGGATCAAACTTGGTCAAAGCCGCCACAAATGGATCTGGCCCAACAATGGGCCGAAAGTCTCGTCGCAGGATATGTGCAGCTTCGTCGTCAGGATCTTGCTCGTCCACGTCGGACCACTCGTCCTTATAGAGACTCGGTAGGTCTGCATCAGTCAAGCGATCATCCTCTGGAGCAAGTGGCGGCGGTCTGGGCGCGGGTGCCTTCGGCTCGGCGTTAGAAGAAGCCTTGGAATGCATACCCATCTGCTGACTGCGTTTTCGAATGACTCTCGTGGGTCGTTGCAGTAATGCGTTTGCCTTGCCCTTTCCAGAGTGGCCATTCGAGCTTCCAGCATCAGCTGCTCGAGTCTCGCGGTGAGGTTGTGCCTCTGCTCCGTCTCCACGTGGGCGTGAACCGAAGGATGTACGTTGCTTTTTGGCCGGACGAAAACTGGCTTCATACTTCTCTGCTTCTTCTTTTGTCAATCTGCAGTGTTTGCCGCCTCCTCGATAGTGCCACTGGTATTGTGGGTACAGATCCGGACCTTCTTCCCTTCGAAGTAGAGCTGTAATCGGTGGCGGTATTTTACCATTCTCGTCAATCTCTTCTCCCCGCTGCATGGCATCGAACAACTCTTTCGCGTTCGGTCCGCGCACTGCCATCTTGTTGGAAGAACCAGGAGGTGGAAGCCCTCGTGCCCACTTTCCCTGGCCTCGGTGATGGAAGATTTCGTCTGGGCGGGCATCCACGTAGTCCTTGTCAAGCAGAATGTCTGGGTCACTCTTCGTGCGTGTTGTCTTGAGCTTGTTGTCGCGGATCAACGCGTCTTTGACCTCAACACTTGATTTGATGCTGAAACGCCGGCCACTTTGGCCACGTGCCACATCGTCAATGTCAGGTTTGTTGTTGGAGTCCGCTTTACTTGCGCGGCGGCCGGATGACCAGGTGGCGGGCATAGATGTCTCGGTAGGAACAATGTGTAAGCTGCTCTTCCGCCGACCGTTGTTGTATTGACCCGACTGTAGTGAACCCCGCGGATCCACCAAGCCAAAATTATTCTTACTGGCTTTTGCCATCAGATCTTCAGCGTCCTTTGTGCTCAACTCATGTAAGCCTAGAAGCTCTCCGCCGGCGAGCACGAGCTTCGTACCCTTAATGCCATGAGGACTTGGGCCCGGGCGATAGAACTGGTTGCCTCGATGGTGGACGATGCGGCCAGTGTGCTTGTGCAGATCCTCCTTCTTCACGGCAGTATCTCCAGTTACGTCATGAGAGGCTTCGCTGCTACTGTATTTGATGGCATGTGAGGTGCTGGAGGCACGACGTGTAGAGCGGGCGTTCTGAGCGACATAGCCCTCGTTAGCAATTCTAGAATGCATGGGCGAGTTTCGGACAGTAGAGCCTATGTCTGCATCATCCTCGACATCACTTTCTTCGATTCCATCGTCGCTCTCATCGTACGTGTTGACTGTGGTATCGACCAATCGCGTACTACGTCGATGGTCGCTACTCGCGTTACCAACAGACCGGACTTGGCGTGTAGGCCTCGTCCTTCCGACATCAGGCGCAGAAGACGAGGGAAATGCACGCTCCATTGCTTTGATCCATTTCCTGACGATTTCGCGATACTCTGGATGTTCGATGCCTTCGATTGCTCGTAGCCAGTCTTGTCGCGGACTCTCCTTGAGCAAGGCGGTGATTCCGTTCCATTGGCCTCGCAGCTGCGGACTCCAGCCAGGACGAGCATTGGGATTCTGCTTAATGCGGTGTTCATTGAAATCGTGCCAAAGCTCTTTGAACATGCCTTCCATGGTCTCCGCACTGGTGACTGACGAGGTAGTAGTGGCTCGTTCCGGCAGTTTTCTAATGTTGCGTCAGTGATACAATGGGTCCTTCATGTGAAGCAAGTCGGGAGCGTACCTTGTTGGTCGAGGCGACTGTGCTGGTGGATCGGTTTTAATCTTCGAAGCTGGTAAGTATCGACCCTGGCCACGATGGACCCACTTGGTCTCCGGATGCTTCAGGGTGTACTCTTTCGAATACGTGCCGCGATCGTTGGGCCCTTCAGAATCGTCGTGGTCGCTGTCGTTATCGTCGTCTTCACCTCGATCTTCGGATTGATGGTTGCTGTCGGACTCGACGTCGTCGTAGCGAGGCGCAGGTCTCGGCGTTTGCTGTAGAATGGCACGATATTTCTGCTTCGCGTCCAGTGATCCAAAGATCATCGACAGATGGCCGAACGATTCGTACGCCTTTGTCATTTCCGTGTTGGAGCGCGAGTACCTCGCTGGAGTCGATTCTTGCTTAGTCCGCAGAGAATTGGAATTCAAGCGAGAAGGGGGCAGCCTCGCTGGTGTCGAGTCTGTTCTGGGGGGCGCGGGACTGGGCATTGGAGGAGCACTCAGCGACGGCGGTGGTGCTGCCACCAATATTTCCGACGATGATGTGGATGACTGGTGCGATGCAGAGCGTTGCATCCACAACGCATCGTCCTGTGCGTGTCTCCTGCGTCGTGATGATTGAGGCGATGGCAAGTCACGAACCGCCGACTGCGAGTTGGACAATGCCGGCAACGGACTTCTGAGCGCGGGCGGTTGATGAGAGTCTGCGGAGTGATCGCTGCTCATTGTTGCGACACGTCCCGTCGCCCGTCTGGCAACACAACAACAGGATTGTTGTTGATTTCGAACTTCAAAGAGGCCAAGAACCGAAGTGAGGCCCCCGGTCAAGGTCGATGCACCAGACAAGGCTCCAAGGTTCAAACGCCAAGGCTAATTAAGGCAGCAAGTCCGTCTATGCGAACGGTGCATCTCAACGCCTCTTTCGGTATGGCGTATCATCTAACCTCTTTGGATATGGTACCACTGTCCCGTGCCCAACATCATCCATCCATCCATCCTCGACTGAATATGCATTGATGTTGGTTTATGCCGCGCTCGACTTTGCCAATAGCCGCTGCATATTTCAAGACCTGGCAGGACACGATCCGCTTGAGATGGCTTCCGACGGATAAACAAGCGGCTCCATGATTGGAGATATGGAGTGTTGATCGGAGAGCGGAGAGCGGAGACCATGTACTGTACACGATGGAATGCACGGGCATGACAGCGGTGTGCAGCAGGAGGAGGAGGAGGTGGAGGTGGAGGGCTGCGAGCAGTCGGCAGCAGAGTGACATGCACATGACACGGGCGAGAGGTGTGAGCACAAGAAGCTTCAAGAAGAAGTGTAGTGAGACTGCAATTATATTGCACGGCTTCATTCTTGCTGCATAAACGTGGAAGTTGCTGCCAGGGCTTGGCTCACAAGCGTGTTCTGGGCACGAAGATCTTGGGCTTTACAGCTCAGGTACTACTGCTTCTCGATCTCTCAAACTCCGGCCATTCGAAGCCCGCTCACCCCATACACTCGTCCACTCTGGTCGACAAGTCCTCCCTGTTGGTGAGTTGTCATGCGACAGGAGCCCGAAAAACGATAGGCGCTGGAATACTGGGCTTGAATCCAGTCGTCGAGCAAGTTGTCGGAAGCAATGATATTTGTGGTCAGACCGAGAGGTGGCGACAACTGTTATTGCATTGAGCCGGATGTGATGATGCGGTTCTGATGTGCGCAAGCGCGGTCTAAGGCAGTAGTCAAGTAGTTAGGCGAGACCAAAGGTTGTGTGCGTGGGTTACGACTATGCACCGAGCCGCGGGATGTGGGCTTTTTGACGTTGCAACCGATGCCTGCAACGTGGCCTGCTGCCGATCCGCCGAGACTGCGCGGAGTCTGGGATGATGAGCTGGATGGAGCAGCGTACAGGTAACTGAAGCAGACCATCTGCAGATTCACTGCTCTTGCAGCCGCCGACGACGACCAACGAGCCTGCATTTGCAGGGAGAAGTCGCTCTCGATGTAGGATCTTGCTTTAGGACGCGCACCACCGGCACGCAGGGGTGGTCAGCCAGATGCTCTCCGACGGGAAGGTCTTGCTCCAGAGGTATCGCAAGTGACGCCAGCAGAGCAGGCGGTCCAAACCCCGAGCGCTGCAGTAGGGCTGGGTTGAAGACAGCGCCGGCGGCGAGAACGACCTCGACACTGGCAGAGATGTGGCGATGATCATCGAGCACGACGCTCACTGCGCTGGCATGCGAGAAGGCAATGCGGTCGACACAGGTGTCTGGCCACAGCTGGAGATTGCGCTGGGGGCGGATGGGCTGGAGGAAAGTGTCTGCGGCACTGATGCGCTGACTACCCTAGCCGGCAGACGGGCGATGAGCGGACGCCTTCTGCGCCGGCGGCATTGAAATTGTCGACCCATGGGAAGCCAGAGGCCATGGCGTCAGCGACGAAAGCCCTCTGGATGGCTCCTGCGTGCTCGGGCTGCTTGCGTGTCAGTGGGTGGCCTCGCTTCTTGCTGCTACTTGCGCTCGCCTCGTCTCGCTCCATGGCGACATATACGGGCTCGACGCTGCCCCAGCCCCACGCATCGTTGCCCAGCTGCACTCGCTCCGCACAGTCGCGCACACTATTCCTCAGCGCCGTCCCGCCATTGATGCTGCTGCCGCCGCCCACCACCTTGGCCTGCGCCACATGCATCCACTCACTGCTTCCCGGAAGTTCGACGCAGATGTTCTCATCGATGCGATCATTGAAAATTGCCGAGTGTCCTTTCATCGGTACCCGCCGCGCGTCCTTCGACCCTAAAGCTACCTCTGGGGTGAGGCAGTTAGGACCGGCTTCGAGGAGAAGCAAACTGAACTCGGTATTCTCAGCAATTCGTGTAGCAATAATGCAGCCTGCTGAGCCCTCGCCTACGACGATGTGGGTGAATGAAGCCATTTCCCTATTGACATTCAGGGCATGTATGATCCCCAGTCAAATAAAGGTAGATCAGTATGTCGCCAATCGTCGAAGTAGTATGAGCTGGCAGGAGGTTTTGGTGGAGGACGAGGTTGGTTGGTGGCAGACCGGCTAAACGGCGAATTGTTATGAAGTACCATCATGAGCTATTATGGAACTATGTAGTTCTGGCGAAACTCATGATGCTCAAGTTGTATAAGAGACGCTGGACACTACATCCTGCTTGTTGATATTCTTACGAGTGACAAAGCCTTAAGCGCAAATAATAAGGTGCATTGTACTCGAGCTCACAAATCTTCACTTCACATTACATCAAATCGGATCGGATCGGACCGGACCGGAGCAATGGATCTGGTGGGTAGAAGTAGAGCCTCCTCTCTACAAACAAGCTAGACTTCTAATTCGCAGCGTAGTTTGATCTCCAAGGCAGACGGCCGTAGCGACGGGAGCTGCACGCGGACTCGGCATCTCTTTTATACAAGTACCCGCCCGCGCACGTAGTAACATCGCCATTCTCGATGTCGGTTCGGCACCACTGGAAGCAGTCGAGAGCATCCGAGCACAGTATTACGTGAAAGTGGAATGCTACGCCTGCGACATCAGCGACAAGACCAAGGGGACGGCGACCATTGCGCAGGCCGAGCGAGATTTTGGCCGCATCGACGTCGATGTGAATGCCGCAGGTATAGTGTCAGATGAGCCCTTTCTCACCACCAGCGAGGACAACTTGGACAGAACTAAAAACCTCAGTTTCAAAGGATCCTACTTTGTCGCGCAAGCCTGCGCCGCGAGCATGATGGACTGAGTGAAGAAAGGCAGCAAGACGTCATCATCGACCATTACCCGATTCCGCAGTCGACGGCGGTAATGGGGGAAGCATTGAAATTCATCGCCTCCGTCTCCACATGTATCCCCTCCTCTGCGCACAAAATCAGTGCATATATTGCATCCAAGGAAGCCGAGCGAGGCCCATGACGGGAATCACAAATCCCATGACACCACACTTCCCAAAACAGCATCGACTTATACGAGAGACTTACCTGAAATCACGAGGTCGGTCCGAGTCGCTGGATGAGCGGTGCGCTGCGCAGAAATCATGGTCGCGTAAGACGCGAAAGTATGGTAAGGTAAGATTTGACGTTGAAACATTATCCACAAGCTGTCTGGCGTTCAAGGCTTGGCGCTAGTACTGAAGGTGTATTTTCACGACATGGTGGCCAATGGATCCAAGCAGCGCTTAGGTTACAGCATATCCGGAATGGCAAACTTGTATATACAATTATGTATGTGTCGCTAGTGACGTGTTAGACAGAATTTCCAGAATGACTTCGGCCATATTAGCAGAAGGGCTTCACCAAAAATGTAGTGTCTTAGTGAACAGAAACATTAGAAGAGAAGAAGCGAGCGCTATGAATGAAAATACCCGGAAGTTTTATTCACTTCTAAACAAGGTTTACCCCACACTCACCGGCCCGAGGAGCGGCCCTTACTGTAATAGTTGGTCCACCCGTCCAGCGTATAAAAAGGCGTGGTTCTGGTCCAATTCCCATAAGAGGCACCCAGTATACATACCATAGTACACAAAGTACAACGCCGACTACCTTAATGCGCGACAAGACATCCAGCCATATCGAGGATCGACCAAAGAAACTGAGCCTTCCAAAGTTATTAGTGACAACGCAGAGGTTGAACTTCGAGTCAATTGATACAATTCTCGAGCAGAGTGGAGTCTGCTGATTCGAGCATAACAGAAGTTTAGAAGCATGGCAGTGGCCGTTAATAGTGAAGCTCTTGAACTTGACATTATTGGCCAAATTTGACGATGCTAATGAATGGTTACGAACAATTGATTTTCGAAAAAACCCAAGTCCTCGGAATTAGTCCAGATTTGAGCGGGATGGGCGCGGAGAAGCTCTCAATCTCTAGTATCCGAATACAGGCGAGTTACCATCGAAGTAGTTGAGATCGACCTGGTCTGAGAGTACTGCAGGGCAATGCAGCGAGACGTAAGTCGACATTTTGATGATTGTACCTACAGTAACATTGTTGTGCCTTCTAGAGGTGCAATGGCAATTGTTCCATAGCACATTTGTACATGCTCATGGCATATTTGTCGAACACGATGATTGCCATAGGGCTTTGATACTCCGAAGCACCTCGCTAGCAAGTTCGACAACATCTAAATCATCCCGCAAACGAACATGTTCTCAGTAACTCCAAACAAGAAAGCACGAACATGGCGGCAAATGGTGAAAGGTGGTGACCGCCTAATGCTCACTCTCCAACATCGTTGATCCCGCCCTGTGTAATCACGTATGTTGCCTCAGCCTCCGGACAATCTGCGATGAAAGAAAATCAGTACAGCAGACGATGAGTTAGGAGATGAGTCTCAACAACATACCAGGAGAGTCCATTATTTTGGCGACCCGCTCCTCGCCGCGACCCTTGCGGAGCAGGAGACGAGTAGAAGAAGCATGAGCAAGGACATGACCTCCGACAGGCTTGCGGCCATCGGCACTGGCGAAGAGAGCGCTTGCACCAGGATCGGATTGGACCTGATTAGTCATGAAAACAGCAATGTTGAACTCGGCAGCAAACTCGGCAAGCTTGCGAAGAAATTGACCAAGCTTTTGTTGTCGTTCACTAAGCTCACCTCGGCCAACGTAGTCGCTGCGGAACAGGTTGAGGATGGAGTCGATGATGAGGAGACGAAACTCGCCAGTGGTAAAGTTCTCTGCCAGCTTCAACAAGTCTTCGTGTTGCTGCTCGCTGTTCGGCACGCGCTTGTAAATGATGTTGTCGTTGATGGTCTCGCCATCGACTGGCATAAAATCAGCTGATTGAGTCATGGTGCTCTGAAGAGGAGTCATGGCGAAGCGGAATGGCGAGAAGTAACTCACCTCCGAAGCGCTCAGCAATCTGGTTGATCCTTTCCGGTCGAAACGTGCCCTCGGTATCGAGCACAGCTACTTTACCTTCGGCGCCTCTAGCACTCTTGGGAAGCTGTGCAATGACACACATGGTGTGAGAGATCTGCGTCTTGCCACATCGATACTCGCCATACACCTCACTGACACTGCCCGATTCGAAGCCACCACCAAGGATCTTGTTAAGTGCCCTGCTGCCAGTGCCGATCTTGAAGCATGCCTTACGCTTCTGCGCCAGCTCGCCAGCAGTCATGAATCCAGACGCGGAGTCCTGCAAACGGTTCAGCTAGTGGATGATAATGGGACGCGATCTATGGACTCACAGAACACTTGCGGCAGGCCTCCTTCACCTTCTCGACCTTGACGTCAGAGAAGCCTTTGATGTTCTTGAGTTGCTTCGACATAGCACCTGCGACTTGCTGCGGTTTTCATCAGCCGGAGTCAATGTCACGCTTGAAGGAGAGCATACTCCGACAGTGTGAAAGCCATTCGCCTTGAGCCGGTCAAGGTCTGACTTATTGATGCCATGAGAAAGAAGGATATCGATCTCGTGGATTTCATGTCGGACCTCGTCGTCCTCAGTCTCGCTTGCCGCGACAGAGGCAGGCATATTGAATGCTCTACAGAGTTAGGAGTGTGAGCGATGCGCTTTCTGGAGGAGACTGGCGACGTCAAGGTCTTAAGCTGGTGAGGTGCAGCTATGGCTGAGGTGCTGAGGTGAAGAATGTGGTGGTATCTGGACTGGAAAGGAAGTTAATGGACTAATAGGGAAAGCAGGCGGAGAGTGATGTCCGTCGTGGTGGTGGTGGTGGTGGTGAGGTCCAGGTTGAGTTGACGATGAGAGAACGGGTTCTTACCTCACTCGAGTTGGAGGCACCGAGTTTCATGACCGTGTCGTGAGGAAGCTGCGATCCGGTCGCGTTGTGAGGAAGTCGCAGGAAATTGAGGAAGTCGCTTCCCGTGTCGGTCTAAGCAGACGGCAAGGACGCCACTATCTGTTGGAAATGCGCTGACATTGTGAGAAGTGTGGTACTGAGGTCTGGCGCTGAACACCTCTTACTACAGACTTGCCGGTACATACCAACACGACTGCTTTTTACACCATTTTCACCATCCCGAGGGCGGGAGGACGAACAATGCCCATCAAAATCCACAGCTGGACCACAAATCAGTCACTAAAGTCTGAAGGCAATCCCTCGACAAAGCAGTCTATAGTTCCTCTTCTTTAATACCGTGGCCATCGACGCTGACGAGAGACCACTCTCGGCCGCTATCGCCAAGGACTGCATCGTAGGCCTTTCTCTGCAGTGCCTCTCTCATCTTATCGCTTGTAAGCCTCTCAAACCCACTCTTGACCTCAGGGCTAGCGCTACGGAGTAGAGAGAGACGGCCGTATTCTTCGGTCTGTTCGTGTTCGTGTCGGGTAAGACTGCTGCTTGGCTTCGAGAACACCGAACTGCGCCGCCAACTAGCTGCAAGACGCCCTTCGATCGAGTCCGGCACCGAGACGTCTGTCGTCGACAATGCCCTAGCACCATTTGTTCCTAGCTGTGCCTGCTCTGCGAGATTGGCATGGAAGTCAGCGGCAAGCACTGGCGTTGACTTCTCTGTGCTAGTTTTGACAACCTATGCTTTGGAGACTCACCTGCATTTGTGGGGCCAGAGATGTCAGCGAACGCGAATCCAGTACTATGGCGTGCGGTGCGTGCGGTGCGTGAGAATAGCGGGATGGCTTGCAGCCACGGCTCATCTTGCGGTGATCGCTTCGAGCGCTTGGCTTGAGCTGGCTCATCTGGATCGTTGCTATTATGCTTCCTCATCTGCTGTTCAACGAGTGGCAATGAACTGGGAGCAGATGCTTGCGTGTCGTGGGCTTGGTTTCGGTCGTCCTCGGCATGTGCGGGGGCCTGTGTCTCCATTTCCTGAAACTGAGTCTGCCCACCCAAAGACTCTGCATCGTCGCTATGGGCTTTGTACTGCCTCAGCATCATAGTGTCGTGTCCAAAAGCCTGTGACGTTGGGTATAAATGGCCGAACAGGTAAGACATGGTATGCTCCGGACCCCAATTACTCTTGTCCACGGTGCATGGATAGATGTTCCGCGGCATCAGAGCCCCAACGAGGATGCACAACTCGCCATAGGACGCGTGGCGCGAGTATGGGAAAGTGATTTGCTTGGGCAGGCCACTGTGTGGCGATAGAGCAATGTCAGTGCGAGCAGCAGCTGAGCGTGCCTTGATCTTTATGGCCCGCTTCGCCAGCAGGGAGACAACTCTCTCAAGAGGCCAGTCGTCCTCCACTGCTTCGATTGCGTCTTCGTCCGCTCCACGCGCTGCAGTATGAGTGCTAGCCTCAATTAAGAGACCTGAAATCAGAAGCGAGATGGCTGGGCCGCCGTTCAACGACGCGTCCGTAAGCATTTGAACCACGCTGGAAAGTATATTAGGCTGGCCGTGCAACTTATCCACGCAAAGTGACATGAGTTCCTTGTACACAATACCGTTGTCAATCTCGAGCTCGTGTTGTTGATTCATGTCTCCATGACCTCCACCGGCACCGGCTTCCACCATGTCCATTCCGTTGTGTCGAGAGATGATCGGAGTGATCCGTACGAAGTCTGTTCGTATTAGCCAGATTCATGTCTCGAGCTACATATACCCACCTTTGTTGAAAATACTGCAACCCGTTCCTCTTTCACAGCTATGAATACGCCGATAGCGGGTCGAAAGGCAGCCTTCGCGATCTTCGTTGCCAATCCTGGCTCGAATGAGCTTATATGCCTCGGGCGCCTTCGGCTCAGGCCCATTGCACAATGAGTTGTAAAGCCCGTAACGGTAATCGTCAACGTGTATCTGGCTGCGGAGAAAGACCGAGACAGCTTGCCAGACATCTTCGTAGCCGAACGTCCAAGCATCGATGTAGAACTCCGTCTCGCGTGGATATTGCGCCACTTTCTGCAACAGCTCATCGATGCCTTCTGCTTTTGTAGGGAAGTGTCGGTAGCGATCGCCTTTGTTTGCAAACGTGGTATCTAGGTCTATCTTATGATTAGTAGTGGTCACGCTTGGGGCTGCGGTAAAGTTACAAATTGTGTCCAGCTGCTTTTGTGGAAGTGCCTTGCCATTGCAAGCATATGGCAGCATGACGGGATTCCGTACAAGCGCATTCACCCACCAGGGCTCAGCTCTGATGTCTCCGGTGTAGAGGATTGCCTTGTCATCTCCCTCGATGAGGAACATGCAAGCACCAACACAATGATTTGCGTCGAGCAGGGTCACGCGAAGGGACCGCCCAGGCACAAGCTCGATGTCAGTGGGGGTCTCCAGTGGGATTGGCTTGAGTAGCTTGCGGAGATGCTTGTACGTTTGTCGACGGCTTTCCAGGATGCCTTTGGCGAAGTTCATGCGATGCGGATACTTCTCAAGCCTGGCAATGGGTCGAACATGATCAGCGAGTGTCTTGACACGCCAGCGCTCGCATCTGCTGCAGCCTCACCGAAGCAGTATCTCGCGCGTCGCTGACGTGCACCATATGAAAGGGCCGCGACACGATTCCAGGCCTTGGAGATGATCTGAATGAACATGGCTCAGGAAGTTGGCGAGAGCCGGGCGAGCGTTCTGAGAAGGGCTTGGGCGGAAGTAGTCGATGCGGATATCAGGGAACTCCGCGACAACGCCGTCGAATGTAGACATGACGACAGCCTCTCATAGTGGATGTTGCGCTGACTACATGTGTTTGTCGACGATGCAGTTGTGGTATGAGTGGCAAGTCGCGTGGTGTATTAGGGCATAGAGGTGGAAGGGCGCCAAGCCGCTTAGGTTATGCTTCGGTACACTAGCGCGAGCGCGACATCACGTGGCAACAGGGTTCTTTTCCGCCACCGTCGAGCTAATGAACCTAACGCTTAAAGGTCTAGAGCGAGTAAAGTACTGGTACTTTCCACCTAGATTTGATCATGACCAGGACATCATGATCCATCCACACAGCAGGCAATGCGCAATGCAATCACACACAATCATGGCGCTCCATGACCACCATTGATTGACGCCCCGCTTCTCTTCCGCTTGCTCGTGCTCTAACGTCCTACAGTGCAGTACAGTACATGTACATGAGCCGCAATGGACCGCTCGCTTCCCACGCACACCTCACTATGACGTGTAATCTCTTTGAGATGCCACCTCAGTCGCATCCGTACATACTTATACTCGTGCTGTAGGCAGCTGTAGGTAGGCAAGTCACAGTAGCTCTGCCCTATTCCAGACCTCACTACATCCCTCAAAGCACAATCACGACGGCCATGGCTCTCTCACAGGCAGCTTTCAAG
Organism: Mycosphaerella sp. Ston1; assembly: GCA_000504405.2. NCBI lineage: Eukaryota > Fungi > Ascomycota > Dothideomycetes > Mycosphaerellales > Mycosphaerellaceae > Mycosphaerella > Mycosphaerella sp. Ston1. Next base: position 75,126 of record AWYF02002864.1, read on the forward strand.
GCTGAGCAGGCGCTCGGCCACGGCGACAATGCAATTACAGCACAAGATGTTACGAACCCAGCGCTGGATCGCGAGAAGTATGGCGATCCGTCGGGTGAGACGATGCAAGCCCTCATCTGGAATGGCAAGAATAAGGTCGAAATGAGTATGATATGCTGAAGCAGGCACCACCGACGACTGCTAACGCATATGCAGTGGAATGTCCAAAGCCCAAAGTGCTTGAATCCAGGGATGTGATCCTCAAGATTACCGGCTCTACTGTGTGCGGCTCCGATCTTCACCTATTACACGGCGCTGTTGTAGAAATGCAAAAGGGCGATATCCTGGGTCACGAGTTCTGCGGGATTGTAGACGACATGGGAGCAGATGTGAAAGGATTGAAGAAGGGCGACAGAGTGGTGGCCAGCTTCCAGATTGCGTGTGGTGAATGCTACTTCTGCAAGCAAAAGCTATCTTCCCAGTGTGAGAAGACCAACAGTAACACCATCGAGAACGCGATGTACGGAGGTCGTACAGCAGGTATGTTTGGCTATTCACACCTGACAGGAGGCTTCTGTGGCGGTCAGGCCGAGTACACACGCGTGCCATATGGCGATGTGAACCTTCTAAAGATCCCGGACGATGTGCCCGATGAGAAAGCTCTCTATCTGTCCGATGTCCTCGCGACATCATGGAACTGCGTGGTCGACACCAAGGTGTATGACGGGGACATCGTGGCCGTTTGGGGAGCTGGACCGATCGGACAAATGACGGCCGAATTCGCGTTTATGAACGGAGCTCGAAGGGTCATTGTTATTGACTGCAACTGGAGACTGGATTTCATCAAGGAAAAGTACCCTAAAGTGGAGACGATCGATTTCACGCAACTCAAGGGGGTGAAAGGCGGTGTGGTTGGCAAGCTGAAGGAAATGTGCGATGGTCGTGGGCCAGATGCCGCCTTGGAGTGTGTCGCTGGAGAATACCCCAAGGGTTGGCTCCACGCTGCCGAGATGGCCTTAGGTCTTGAGACTGACACGAGCGAAATCATCAACGAGATGATCGAGAGCGTCCGCAATTTTGGACGAGTCGGAGTGACAGGCGTCTACGTCGGTAAGTTCTTGAAGCATTGCCAATATCATATGGGCGCGAGACCTTTGCTAACTCGTTTCACGCGACCAGGCTACACGAATCATTTCAACATCGGTAGTCTGATGGAGAGAGGCATCCGCCTCATTGGCAACGGCCAGGCGCCGGTCCATCTCTACTGGGATGATCTGCTCAAGAAGATCCAGAGTGGTGAGATCGACCCACTGAAAATGGTCACGCATCGAGTCCGGGTCGAGGAGCTGGACGAGGTGTACTACAAGTTCGAGAAGAAAGAAGATCACATGCAGAAGGTATACGTAGAGACTCGATTCTCTGCGCCTGCGTGTGCAGGCTCGCCCGCCCTAACAAGATACACCGACAGGCCACTCAACAAGTAGGCCATTGCCAGGAGATCGGTGTTGATATGAGTAACCTTTGGAGCATCCTCGATCCAACCTTGACCTTCAATTATGAGCTGGTTTCCCTACGAAATTGGATTCGCGTTTGCCGTTGATCTGGAACAGCAGCTCACCTTCTTTCTGGGTATCTCCTAGGCAGTCACAAAAGTTATGCAGCTATGTACTAATTAATGTGCTGTTGAACCTACCAACCTATTTCGAGGCTTTAGACATATTCCTGCTTATGTACTCCGTAATCTGAACTCATCAATGGCATGCGTCTCGGTTCGGGCCGTCCAGAACCACGCAGAGTGGAAACTTGCTCAAGAAATGCAGCCAACCCACACCCCTCGAAATAAGACAAAGCAGTTTTTAGCACACTCTGCGATAGGCTGTTGTTCATTCCAAAGGCAAGTGCTCACTGATCTACTGGCTAACATCGCATCCGCTTCTCCTTCTTCTTCTTCTACATGCGATCATCCTCACCGCCAAGAGCAGATAAGGTACATTAACTTTCAGTGCAACTCTAGCAACAGAAGCATGGGGTGGCGTTCCGCCCTGATGCCCCGCCACGAGGGCCACAACGAGGCCTCAGGAATGGACATGGACATGGATATGGACAACATGAATGGGACGGATCACAGCACATCCCCGGAACCACTCTCTGCAGCAGGTGTCGACTTTTCCAACCGCACCCAGGCGAGTGACTTCCTAGAAAATCTACTGGACGATACCTACCTCAAGATCGATGGCGCAAACTACGCCAAGATGTTCTGGTATGGCGTGGTGGCGCTTGTGGGAGTTGCCATGCTATTTAGGCTGGTACGCTGGTTGACACTACAGCACCGACTTCGAGAGGCAGCACGACGAAAACCAGATCCAGCGAGGCCGAAACACTTTCCCTTGACATGGCTTGCTACGATCACGGCAATGGGTCGAGAGATGACATATCTGCAATTCGCGCCGATACGGTATACAGGCTTCAAGGCTCCGCCACTCGGGACGATGATCTTGGTCCTCGTCTATCTAGCATTTGTGCTTGCGCTGGAGTTTGCGGACAACAGCATAGAGGGTGCTCAGTACTGGCAGGGCTTAGGTGTGCGAGCTGGCTGGCTCGCCGTCGCGCAAATGCCTCTGTTGATTCTGCTCACTAACAAGAATAGCGTAATCGGAGGCTTGACTGGGTCCTCCTGGGAACGTCTCAATGTCATACATCGATGGTCTGCTCGAATCATGCTACTTTTGGCGATATTCCATTTCGCTTTCCAGAGCTATGGTTGGCAGAAGTATGGCCTAATGCAACTCGAATGGCAGACGGATGACTGTCCAACCACGGGAATCGCAGCATTCGCGCTGCTGCTTTGGATGAACATCAGCACTGTGGCCCCTCTGCGGCACCTAAGCTACGAGTTCTTCGTTGCGCAGCACATTGTGACGTTCTTCGGCTTCATCATTGCAATCATGCTCCATTTGCCCAGCACAGCCCTGTCAAGCCGGGTGTACATTTACATCCCTATTGGTCTATACCTTGGAGATCGTCTCCTGCGGTTTGCGCTAGTTGCTTGGAACAACTTTCGGGTTAGCCGAGCATCAATGGTACAGCTCGATGGCGGAGTGACCAAGATACGAATCTCGAACCGTGCAATCAAACGATGGCAGCCGGGATCACACGTCCTTCTCTCTATACCAAAATTTGGCCTTATGCAAAGCCATCCGGCTACGATCCTGTCGACTCCCGATTCGCATAATGGAGACCTTGTTTTCCTACTTAAGGGACATCGAGGCTTCACCAAGAAGATTCTTGACAATGCAAATACATCTTCCGAGGCACTTATCGCAGAGACTAAAGAAACATCTGACATCGAGCAAAATGCCCAAATCAGTACAGCGTCCCACGTGGCGATTATAGAGGGTCCATATGGCGGTTCGCAATCCGATTTCGCCGCTTTTGACTCTGTGCTGCTCCTGGCTGGATCGACAGGAATTACATTCAATCTAGCCCTACTGCAAGATCTCGCCGAGCGCTCTATCAAGCAAGGCAAGAAGCTACCAGTCCGCCGCGTGCACTTGGTGTGGTGTGTGAAAAGCAGCAGCTGCGCCCGTTGGGTGAGCGATGAACTTACATCGGCGCACGACAAGCTGCGCCGGGGAGGGATCGAGGCGCAAATCAGCGTCTATGTCACTTGTGCAGATGAGTTCGCTGAGCAAGGGAGCAGCAGTGCTACCAAAGCGTGCGGCTGCGAGTGTGACACATCTCAGGGCCCGTGCTGTTGCGTCGTTGTCGAGGACGAAGAAGAAGCCGAAGCCGAAGCAGGTGAAGACGTCGTCGCAGGGAACAAGTCTACCTCCTCCAAAGCTGATATCAAGTCGGCGACAACCTCCTCCGCGATACAACTCATTTCGAAGCATGCATCTGCAGGCACACGACTGTCGTTCCTCTCGTGCGCGACATTCTTCTCTGGCCGGCCAGATGTCGAACAGCTTATGCACAATCTGCTCGAGGGTGCGAGTGGAGAGTCAGCTGTGGCTGTGTGCGGACCCCTGGGACTCACAGTGACAGTCAGAAAGACGTTGGTACGCTTGAGTGATTCGCGAGCTATACATAAGGGCACAGGAGCGCAGGGATGTTATCTGCACGTCGAAAGCTTTTCATAGCTACGGTACATGTAGCCACCACGCTTACATATCTTATTCTTGTGAGACAATTTTCATATAACTCGTGGCCTGTAAGCAACTGACCGAGTGAGTACCATATAAGGTACTTGATGATGACTAACGACTGTGTGTGTACGCCAGCTCGCTCTGCTGGGTTTTCCCATGCCATGCTGTTGTTCCCTGGCTTTCTCCCCATATGCAATCATAAAAATCATATACACCATTCACACACATCTTTCATAATGCCAAGAAGAACCAGAAGTGCGTGCCTTGCTTCAGACTTGATACTAACGATGTCGAGTCCTCAGCACATCTTCACGGTCGGTTGGGAGGGAAAAAAAAATCCCCCTAACCCCTCGCCACCCCCGCAAAAAAAAACACACCATCGTATATACTTGTGTTCCCCCTTTCTTTGTTTTCCTTCATGCATCCATCGCAAAGCTTGGTTTTCATTCAGGAAAATAGAAAAGGCCATAGGCAGGTGGATGGATTATTCATCATCAGCAAGAAAAATAAAAGAATATATCAATCATCTTTTTGCATCTGATATCGCCATTTCGCCGAGCGTGCCTTGATGCGTTTACTCGAGCTGCTGCTGCACAAAGAACTGCCGAGACTTGCAGTAGGGTAGTAGACTCTAGGTTGTCCTGCATCCATGGGGACAGAGAGAGTTCCGTCGCTCGAGGCGGTGAGTGTAGAGCAGGTCAAGAGCTCGGTGACTTCGGTATCACCGTCGTAGCCAGAGTCTAGACTGAGCGTATAGCTTGAACCGCTGGCGCCGAGGGTCGAGAGAATGGTGACCATTTTGCCTTTACGCATGGCAATGGTGGTATCGTCGGTGTAGAAGTGGTAGTTCTGATAGGTAAGGTATGTCGAGTCATCGTCCGCAGCATTCTTACGCGCGAAGTTGAAGGTCTTTGTTGCAGCGTAGAGTTCGCCGTCTGTGGGATAGCCTGAGAGCCAGATTGCTTCACGATCCCACGGGTAGGGGTTGCCTGAACCGCCCCAGCCGGTGTTTTGGTAGTGCAGCTCCTGTCCTTGATAGATGACAGGGATGCCATCAGTCAACATTGTTCCCGCAATCACGTTCTTGGCGAGCGCAAGATCGGATGTGAGGGCTCCCACTCGTGGTTGATCGTGGTTTTCAGAGAACGTGCCTAAGAGTGATGTGTCTTTGTATGCGCCTGCCTTGATCGTGTCAATCATGTCGGCCAGGTCAGCGATGGTACCACGATCTGAGAATGCATTGACAAGTGGAAAGTAGCTGTGAGGCACATTAGTCGATCATGTAGAAGATGCGTCGCTCAGATGGACACTCACAAGGCATAGTTGAAGACGCCAGGTATGTAGTCCTGGTACCCAGCAACGGTGTCGCTATCAGCCAGATACACTTCTCCGAGCGAGTAAATACCTCCAGCTGCCGCTTGAAACGAAGCCCAGAAGCCTGTGTTGACTTCCATGACCGAGTCAATACGGAGGCCATCGATCGAATAATCGGAAATCAGCCCGGCAATCCAAGAGTTCCAAATGTCTTGCACCCCGGAGTCTTCAGTGCGAAGGTCGGGTAACGGTACGTTCGTGCTCCCCATCCAGCACTGTTCGAGATTCGTCTGAAACGAGAGTCAGTATAAGCATGATGCAAGGCAGCTGTGTACACAGGCGGACACACCATGTTCTCCGGCAGGTAGTTGTTGGAGCAATACGGATGGAAGTATTCAGAGGAGTCGAATTGGGGAAATGTGCTGTAGTCGACGGTGTCGGGAGATCCAATGTAAGCGAGGTGGTTGACCACGATGTCGACCATGAGATACTTGAAGTGAAGAACATCAGTAGGTTTCTTGGCAAGCTGGGCCATGTGACTTGAGGGTGAAATTGATGACACTCACCATGTTCCTAGAGTGGAGCTCGGCCGCCAGAGCTTTCAGATCATCAGCGGTACCAAAGTTCTCATTTACAGCGTCGATATCATCCTGCCAGTATCCGTGGTATGCGGCGCCGTCGACGGAGAGACCTTCGACTTGATGGGTTATGGGCGAAATCCATATAGCGTCGAAGCCTAGATCCTGGATGTAGTCAAGGTTGTTGATGATACCGGTCCAGGTGCCGCCACAGTAGTCGGCTGTGCCTGTATCACATGATGCAGTTGTGGAGCCGTCGGTGCGCGCAAAGCGATCAGTGAAGACCTGATATATCGTTCTACCTCTCCATGCATCGCCGTCTGCACCAAGCACTGCTGGAGTCAATGCCAACGTCAGTAGCGCGAGCGCACCCGTGAGATGCATGCTGCCGAGAGTTGTTGTCTTTCAGGATGTGTTTGTGCTGTGATTCGTGTGCCAGTCTGCAGTTCCTTTCTTTGTTTGTAGCTGTGCGGAGTGATCAGGTCCAGGTTGAAGGTACAGTGTAGTGTGTCTTGCAGTAGTAGTATGCCGTGAGTAGATCATGTGCCACTGGTCACTGATGATCACAATAGCTTGCGTGCGTGCGTGCTTGCTTGCTTGCTTGCTTGCGTGCAGGTGCGAAGGGGAGCGGAGTGAATAGAGGACAATAAGGGTAATAGGTACTTAGCTCGATGGGGGATGACTGCGCGTGCAAACGACTTTATGCTTCCACACGCCAGCACTTACCGGCTTCACTGCTGCATCGGCCAGTACTGCCATGACTCGTTTCCGACTGGTCTCACACCTCCTGGGCGCATGGCATCGTCACAAGGCGTGCATACAGCTCCATCGGCTCGGCGCTAATGTCCGGGCGAGCAGCGCAGTGAGTCTGGGGAGGTGAGGAACGAGCGACCATGATGCCACGAGGACGGGAACGTGTGTACCAGGATTGCTGTCAGCAAACAGTAGACGATGCGATACTCGCACCAATCGTACGGCGATCGTTTGACGAAGGGCACGATGTGGTGGAGGTGTAGCTGAGGTACCTAGGTAGCAGGCGTAGGTAGGTTAGTAGGTTCATGTTGGTAGTAGGTAATGTAGGGACGATCCTGTGGTTTCGGGCTCGCCTGGGGGCAGCGCTGGGTCCAAGCACGCATGCACGCACACACGCACGCACGCACGCCAGATGCGGGCATGTCGATCCGTGGGTGAAGAACATCATCAGCAGCAGCACATGTCTCCGTACGGTAGGCGGCTCTACCGGTGTCGCGCAATGCTCCAGCGCGGTGCCGCTGCTCACCCGGGCGACTGGAGGTGTCGCTGCTGAGGAGACACCGGAGGCTCTCGCCGCAGAGGCGCGTCAGACGGAGCGACAGCTGGATGCAGAGGTTACAGAAGCTTCTGCCACACGCTTTGTCCAAGCGGGCCACGAACGTTTCGCGTAGCAGCACGCAGAGTAGCCGGCGCTCGCGCAGTGGGCGCTCTGCAGCTGCCAGCATGCCACATGCGACCAGCGACCAGCGACCAGCTACCAGCGAGCAGAGGCAGAGGCAGAGGCAGAGGCAGAGGGAGAGGAGAGGAGCAGGAGCAGGAGAGGAGCAGTTGGACTGTCGCGCACCGGCGGGCTCACACGTGATGGGATTGTCGGTTGCGTACGAGGGAGGGTACATGTCAGGTAAGGTACATGTATGTACCTTTGGTATTCATGTTGTTGGTGGTCACTGGTCACTGGACACTGGTAGTTCTAGCGGTAGGGCAATCTGGAGAGGCGTGAAGTAGAAGTCCATGTACATGTAGGTAGGTACTAGCCCACCTAAGGTAGTCAGTCAGTGCGGAGGCTTGCCGGGGAAGAAGAGCCGCACAAGGTCGATCCGCCATCTAGAATAGTTCTAGTCCATCCGTCGCCCTCGCCTTGACTTGACCTTCGCAGCTGCATCCTCGACGCTCGAGGACACATTACCTTACCTAAGGTACTCTTACAATAGAAAAGAAAGCACTTTCGTGACTTCGTCGTTGATTACACAACATCACCTCCCGTCCGTCAGCCTCAGGAACGACTCGCGCTCTACCTACTGGACGTCTCAGGCACAACCAAACCACAGGCACAACCACAGGCACGCGCGGGACCTGCGACGGTCCGCGATACTTGGCTACGGGCGGCTTCCAAACAGAGTTCCGGCATGTCTGACAGCAGCTCAGCTTCTATGAGGACTTCTATTCTCCGTACAACTGCTGCAGTCAATCAGCAACCCAGAACTACTGGAGTGGCCGCGTGGGAGGAGCGCAAATTGCGCCGCCAATCTCATCAGGCGTCGACCACCCGCTGCCAGCAAATGTCCTCGGCTGTAGCAGCCCTAGAACTACCTATGTCAGGTAGTTCTGCTCAGCTTCTGGAAGGTTGACCGGCAATAGAGCCTTCTCGAGTAACGACTCAATGATACATGCACCATCGAGCGACACTGCTCGCTCGCATGACCTGCTTCAGTGGCCTATGGCTGCAGTTATGACCACTTGGCACTGTGAGATGCATGGTCTGCTGAGCACTACAGCGAAAAAGGCAAGTCCTTTGTCGCAGGCAATCGTGGCCTCCTACGGTCACGCAGCAGATCAACAACTCGTAAGCGAGCCGGAGCCAAGTATACCAGCCAGGAGCACAAAGCTTAATAGAGTGTTTGGAGCAGACGGCGGGGCAAGGCTCACCGAGCTGTCAAAAGCTTCATATCTTCTCGAGTCCGACCACGATGCCCTCCCGTATCCAACTAAGCGGTAAACTCGCAGTCACAAATGCATTATTCTATGGCCCGATTCCGCGACGCAACTGGCACCCGTTTCCAACAACTTTACCAGCAACTCGAGACTCTACCAGAGCAGGTCAGGCACAGGGAGACTGGCTGTCACCACCCCGACCGACCACTATCCTATCAACTGCTCCCTCCGATCGGTCAGCAGCCAAGCAGTGCTCCCATGTGCCTTGCGTGCCCGTCCTCCACCACTCCTCCTCCCGCTTACGGCTATCACCAACCCCAACGGCAAGTCAGATGTGTCCTCCGAGACTCGTCAGCACTTACAAACGAAGTCCGCCAACGAGAAGCTATAGGTGCCTTGTACACTGCTATAACGACCACGCGCCCTCGATATCACCGCAGAAGAGGTATCAAAGTATACCTCCGAGCAGGTTCGAATTTTGCCAACGGCGGCTCACGCGTGCCTTTTGTACACCCCTATAACTTGATGTATAGCAGCAGCAGCAGCGGCAGCCGCCACGAGGTTTACTTATGCAATGCAGAAGTTAGCCACCACGAGATACTCATGCATGCAGAAAAACCGGACAAGGTTACAAGAACCAATTATTCATCGATCCGCTCCCACACAAACACGTAACCTTCAGCCTATAGCACGACCTTCCCACTCACTCGCATATGCCATTGCCCCGCAACACATCCTCAGATGCAGAGCCTTTCTTCCATTCTACCATCTTCATATGACAGTCTAACAATTGGGTTCCCTGGTTTGCTGCCATACTCCGCACTCTGTACAACCCATGATGCAGCAATTACACGTCAGGATGGCTAAACGCCATTAGGGTAGTGCCACGCCTCGCATACGCATACACATACGCATCCACTGGGGAAGCAAAGCAAAAATAAAAATAAAAATTGATGATGCTGTGTCAGACTGGATGCTGCCAGATTTGTTTGTTTGTCCCTTCGATACACAAGAGCGCGGAGACGATAGCAGAAGATAGCGGAAATTCGATGTGTACTTGTGCTTCTTGCGCGTGTTTCTTGAGCGCGCTCGCTCCTTGCAACCATCACGAGCCGTCTCGTCTTGGCATTCTCTGCCATGCCAACACCTTGCCATGTCTACGCGTGGACTTTCGGCACTGCAGAGGAGCGGTGCCGAGAGACTGAGAGAGTGGTGTTTACGATATCCCTTGCTAAAGACCGTGCAGCAGAACCTGTAGGCAATCTTGAGGGCCCACGCTCGATACCCGGTGGGAGGCATGGCTCAGTGGTAGAGCATGACCATGACGTCTCGAAGCACTGCAATAACTCTCGGGTGTTTCAAGAGCATCACCAGCAGGTATTGCATCATCGGATTGCACATGGACTGCGCGAAGGCTTGGTGTAAGCTCGGTTCGGACATCTGGGGAGGCGAAAAGTGGTTTGTCCGAGTCCGCGCTGCAATCTTGATATCTCTCGCAGTCATGATGTATTGTCTCGGAGAAATCGCCTTACACTGCGTATCGTATAGAAGCACAGTAAGGCTGCAGGGCTGAGTCGTGGCAATATATCGATGTAGTGTAGCGCATGCTCCCGAACGCGCAAAGCCACATGTAAGCAGCAGCACTCAGCATGTCTTGGTTCGGGCGGAACTCTTGCATTCACGCATCAATGAGCGGCGTATCCAGGTGCAATCCTCCTATAGGCATCGCTTCGATCGCTGCCAGCTGTGTCAGGTCTGCCACGCGACGTCGTCCCTGGCGCCTGTCGAATGGGCAAGTTCATTTGTGAGTGAGCAACATTGGCACTACTGGTTCGCGTAGGAAAAGGCCGAGCATTTCCTGTACCATTCGACGAAGGTGTGGCCACAATCGGGATCTCGCCGGTTGTGGGTGTCTGCTCATTTTGACTCGATTGCGAGCTCTGGCTCGGTGTGTCCTCGCCTCGCAAAAGTGCTCTACTTGAGGGCGACAGCTGGGGAGCCAGATGGCTTTTGCGATTATGTCTCTCCATCATACTGACCGCCCATGCCTCCAGGTCGACCGGTGTGCGCTTCGCCGCTTGCAAGAAGGGATCCGTGTCATACAGTTCCTGCGGCGTGGGTCGTTCCTCTGGCACCTTCAGAAGACATTTCGCAATGACATCTTCGAGGATCTGCGGAAAGGCCTCGCTCTTGGGCAACTTTGGCGCAGGCTCAAGAACGATTTGCTGCAGCAGATCTAGGATGCCTTGCGGCCCGCTTGCCTCCTCTTCGGAATCATCAGCTGACGAAGTGAATGGAAACTTGCCGATCGCCAGCTCCATGAGTGTCAAGCCAACACTCCAGACATCACTCTTGACAGAGTAAGGACTACCTTGAATACGTTCAGGCGCCATGTAAGTACCAGTACCGACAAAAGTGTCGGCCACACTATTCTCCAACTCAGATGACACGCCGAAGTCGCAGAGTTTGATCTGTCCCTTGCTATTCACCAAGACATTGGAAGGCTTGATATCTCGATGCATGATTCTGTGGGCCAAGTACAGGTACTTGAGCCCACCTAAGATAGCTTCTGCAATCTTTCCCAGCACGTCGACGCGGACGGGGCCAAAGTTCTTAGATATGCTGTCGAGAGAGCTAGGAGCACATGTCAGTTGAGTTTCATATTGGTCCGCATCGGGATCCCCATCCATCGACCTACCCAACGTCCATATACTCCATGCACACGGCCACGTCGTTCGACTCGTTCATAAAGGCTCCGTAGAAGGAGACGATATATGGCGAATTGCATTCGTGCATAATCTGCAACTCCCTCACGATACGCTTCCGAATCTCTTTTTTGGCCTCAACGTGAATGATCTTTCTCGCCATAACGATGTTCCAGCCCTTGTGCCGCACCTTGCTGACTGTACCCCCATTACCAGAACCGAGCTCTTTCACCACTTCCAGATCCTCGCTCCGCCAGTCTGGTCTAAACTCGACGCCTATCTCTAAGGTGTCTGCTCGATGTCCGTCGTTTCCCAGAGCGCCAGGCAGCTGAGAGTCCTCGTCTGAAGGCACGACTGGCTTCGGCGGTGCACTCAGAGCGAGACCTTTGACGTTCTTCCGCTTCATCGTCCTCGCCTGCCCAATGGTGTTGCTCATGATCGCGGTATTGTGTTCGCCTCGGCTGGCGGAGGGAGATGTTGGGCTGGGACTATGCTGTACAGAGGTGGAACCAACAGTAGGTAAAGATCGCTCTTGTACACAGCTGAGCACAGTGTCGAAAGGGAGTGTCTGAGAGGAGTGCGTCAAGTGCTGGCCCAACGAGACACTTTGGACGCGGGTGTTGGGTTGTTTGCAGGAGGAAGGGGGAGGGAGCGGCGCCAAAGGCGAAGGTGGTCAGCTATCGTCCAGCACTTGCAACAGGCAGCTGAGAGGGGGGATGACCCCAGCGAGGTATAGACCGTTTGGATTATAGCCAGATATGTAGACTCAGAGACTGGAGTATCCGAGTATGCGGCTTTGATGCGTGAGCCAGTGTGACAGAAGCAAACGCAAGGCAGGCGATGGATAGCCGTGCCGTGCAGTGACTGATGATGATTTACTCGTGGTCCGCTCGGCGACTCGGACAACAGTTCAGGGGAGGATCTCGGTAAGGCGCTTTACCAATAATATTGCCCAAAACACTTATCGATCTTGTCCCGAACAGGAAAGACAGACTGTCTTTTTCTGGCCAGTGTTGAGCCTATGCGTGCGTGGCCGTGTGCACACTGATATTGCAGTGAACGGTGGCGCCCGGACACCGCAATAGTTCTACTCGATATGGGTACAGTGCAAGATGGACGACAGCGTCGTTTGCATCATACGGGTGCCGGAGGGGGTATATAACAAAGAGAGTCAGAAGTCTCACCTACGATAGCCTTTGACCGTGGCTGATACGAGCATCGCTGGCAGGGCGTGATCTGAGTAGCCATCACCGTTCAGTCGTTGTTCGAATCCTCGTTGTCAGCTGTAGATGGTGATGCCGTCCCACTTCATGCTTCCATTGTATTGTAATGTATACAAGTGTGCAGACGACGGGCGATCTCATATGGGAAGGTATTATGGGGGATACATACACTGTAGTGTGCGCGCCGATTGCCTAATGAGGATTAGTGAGCTCTGGCGCTGGCCCCTTTGACTTTGGAGCTTTCACCGTGTTGACCGTGTCTCCATGAGCAGCAAATACACTGATAATCCATCTTCCATCGGCGCGCGCGCGTCCACCATCCCCAGCTGCCTTCACACTCCATCACTCACATTACCTGCGCGCAACGTCCCCTCGTCAATACGAGCACTGCGCGTAACGTCTCGCCATCAACACGAGCACTTCGTTGCGCTCGTCAAAGCTTTCTGCCGTCGAGACATCCAGCGGGAAGCACAAGGATTTACACGTCAGCCACTTGTTCACACCCATAGACGTTCGGCGGCATGGCAGACTTCTTTGATACGACCGCCGCCGTTGGCTCCGACGAGGATGAAGAGGAGTTTGACGAAGAGACGGGCGAAGTCATCTCATCTGGCAAGCAGAAGGGAACTAATGGTGTGGATCTGGATGACTCCAGTGAGGAGGATGACGATGATGACGACGAGGAAGCGCAGCGCATCCGCGAAGGTTTCATCGTGGACGAGGACGAGGATGAGGACGTTGGGACTGAGCAGGAGCGTAAGAGGCAGCGCAAGAAGAGGAGGCGCGAGCAGCGCGAAGAGGAAGAAGAGCTGGACGAGGAGGATCTGGACCTGATTGGGGAGACCATGCCCGGAGAGCGACGTCAACCAGAGCAGCAGAGCAAGTTCAAGCGCCTGAAGCGTGGCCACCGGGACACCCGTGAAGCCAGCGTCTCCCGAGGAGTGGAAGATATTTTCTCCGACGAAGAAGATGGCGATGCTGACATGGGCGCTCCGCGCCGCGCCTTTGGTGGCTACGACGACGAAATGGATGGGTTCATCGAGCAAGACGAGTTCCCGGATGAAGATGGCGGGCAGATGGACGAGGACATGGGAGTTCGTGCACCACGCAAGGCGGGCATGCCCGACTTCAACAATCTCAAGAACTCTGGGCTTGGCGAAGCAGAGCTTGAGGATATGCTGAATGCCTTTGGCAACGGCGAGGAGTTTATCTGGGCACTTGAGGCTGAAAAGGCAATCAACGATGAGTCCGCGGATCCCGACAAACCATTGGAACTGAAGGATGTCTTCGAGCCTAGTCAGCTCGAAGAACGCATGCTTACAGACAGGGACAACGAGATTCGCCTCAACGATGTACCGGAGCGATTTCAGCTGGCACGTGCGCCTTACAAGGATACCAATGAGCTGTCTGATGAGCAGCTTGCTGCCCGCAATGACGAGGAGGCTAGCTGGATATCAAGCATCCTTTTCCCGAGAAAGCGTATGGACCCCGGTTTACGAGGACCCTTCGAGACCGCTGTCAAGCAAGTCTTGCAGTTTATGAATGTTGAAGACCTGGAGCCGGCCTTCATCGTTCAGAATCGCAAAGATTACCTTATTCACTCTGAACAGGTGCCTAATGACGACCCGAACGGCCCTCCCTTCATCATCAAAGCAGAGAAGCTACTCAATCAAACGGACCTCTGGGACGTGCTTGAGCAGGACCTCAAATACCGGGCTTTTGCAGAGAGGCGAGATGCCATTCAGAAGAATGTCGAGCTGCTCAAGGAGATCGAGACCGACTTCAATGATGAGATTTTCAACGATCTGATCCCTCTAGCTGCACAACTCGATGATCTCCAGGATCTGCAAGATTATCTTAACTTCCAATATTCAATTCAACTCAAGGATTTGAGCATTGCTGAGGCAGAGACCAACGGGACACAGAAGAGGGCACGCGGTACTCGTAGTCTTTGGGACAAGGTTCGCTCAGGACCAGCATACCATCTTGTGCGAGCATTCGGAATTACAGCAGACGGCATCGCGCAGAACGCTGAGAACCAGGCTGTTGGCCGGCGGAGATTTACCGAGGATCCGGATCAATCTCCGGAGGACATCGCTGACACGTTGATTCGGGATCCAGATTACAAGACCGGTGAAGACGTGCTCGTCGCCGCAAAGGCCATGTTCGTTGAGGAAATCGTCATGAGTCCACGGATGAGAAGACATATGCGTAAAATCTACTACGAGAACTTGGTCTTCGACTGCTTCCGGACGGAGAAAGGCCTCAAGCAGATCAATGAGGAGCATCCATACTACGAGTTCAAATATCTTCGCAATCAGGAGGTCCGGTACTTCCTGGTTGAGAAGCCTGAGCTGTTCCTGCGTATGCTAAAGGCAGAGGCAGATGGCCTTGTGGAAGTACGCGTCAAACTCCGGGGCGAGAAGCGCATCAAGCACGACCTGCAGAAGACTATCGAATCAGACAATTTCTCTGCAGTGGCTGATGCATGGAATGCACTGCGCAGAGAAGTTTTGGAAACGGCGGTGTCCAAAATGCACCGCATTATTTCCAAAGGTGTGAAGGATAACTTGAAAAACGAATGCGAGAACAAGATCGGTAGCTACTGCCGAGATAGCTTCACGCAAAAGCTCGATCAGGCACCTTATAAGCCTAAAGGGATGGAACTTGGCACTCACGCTCGCGTTCTAGCGCTGTCGAACGGAGCTGGAAATCGTGGTGATGCCATCTGCTGGGCATACGTCGATGAGAACGGCGCGGTGAAGGAGAATGGCAAGTTCGCGGATCTTCGACCCGGTAACGAAGAGAAGTATATTCCAGATGGAAAGGATATTGCGAGCTTCAAGGAGGTCGTTCAACGCAGAAGGCCAGATGTAATTGCGGTATCTGGTTGGTCTGTGGAGACCTACAAGCTCTACCAGGATTTGAAGGACATTGTCAAGAAACACGAGCTCCACGGCGCTGCGTACGAAGACCCGGACGAGGACAGAGAAGTGACTGATCCTCTAGAGGTCATCATTCCACAAGACGAGGTTGCTCGTCTATATTGGACATCAGATCGCTCGGCCGTGGAACATCCCGGAGTTCCACCACTTACACGGTACTGCATCGCTCTCGCACTCTACATGCAGAATCCTATGAAGCAGTACGCGGCGCTCAAAAAGGACATTACATCGATTACTTTTGATCCAAATCAAAATCTCCTACCCGAGGATAAGCTGCGACGGTATCTTGAGACCGCAATGGTAGACATTGTCAATCTCGTCGGCGTAGATGTCAACGAGGCTGTTCACGATACTTATACAGCCAACTTGCTTCCCTACGTTTGTGGTCTTGGTCCCAGGAAGGCAGACAACCTCATCAAGGCTGTCACCGTCAATGGAGGCGAAGTTGTTAATCGAGCAGATCTCGTTGGCGATCTGGATCGGCAGTTGCGCCCGGCTGTGGGACCCAAGATTTGGACCAACTGTGGAAGTTTCTTGTACATAACATGGGAGGATGACCCAGAGTCCGACTATCTCGACAACACCAGAATACATCCAGAGGACTACGAAATCGCTCGAAAGATGGCGGCCGATGCGCTGGAGCTCGACGAAGAAGACATCAAGGCCGAGCAGGATGACAATGGTATGGGTGCCGTTGTCCGGAGACTCATCAAGGAGGAGCAGCAAGACAAGGTGAATGATCTCGTGCTGGAGCAATATGCAAAGCAGCTCGAGGAAAAGTTCCATCACAAAAAGCGTGCTACTCTAGAGACGATCCGCGCCGAGCTCCAGAACCCCTACGAAGAACTCAGGCGCAACTTCAACTCACTCACTACTGATGAGCTTTTCACACAGCTTACAGGAGAAACGAGGGAGTCTCTTATGGACGGTATGATGGTTTCTGTGTCGGTCAAACGTACCTTTCCCGATCATATCGAAGTCAAGCTTGACTGCGGCATTGATGGCGGCATCTCCGAGACTGAGTACCCAGAGGAAATGGTTCGTCAGGCAATCGAGCCTCGTCGCATGTGGTCCATGCATCAAGTCATTCAAGCCAAGCTAAGCTTCGTCGATCGCAAGAAGTTCACGGCCCAGCTCACGTTACGTGAATCCGAGATGCGCAAGCCATTTCGTCGCAATTTCGATCATGGACTCGATGAGTGGGATGATATGCAAGAGGAACAAGATCAAAAGGCGGCGAAGAAGGCGATCGAGAGCAAAACCGGGCGGCAACAGAGAGTCATCAAGCACCCACTATTCAGACCCTTCAACTCCACCCAAGCCATTGAGGCTTTACAGACCCAGAACCGCGGAGACTGTATCATTCGCCCATCGTCAAAAGGACCAGACCATCTTGCTGTTACCTGGAAGATCGCCGATGGAGTCTATCAGCACATCGATGTGCTGGAACTGGATAAGGAGAACGAGTTCAGTGTTGGCAGGACCCTCAAGGTCGGCAAGTACAGTTATTCCGATCTTGATGAGTTGATTGTCCTGCATGTTCAGGCCATGGCCAAAAAAGTTGACGAGATGACCAATGACGAGCGTTTCCAGAACGGGACCAAAGAGCAGACCGGTAAGCTTGCTCATGCTAATGCCAAATACCAAAGACAACTGCTAACCTATACCTATAGAACAATGGTTGACTACATATACCGAAGCCAACCCCAAGCGCTCGATGTATGCATTTTGCTTGAATCGGTCATACCCTGGCTACTTTTATCTGTGCTTCAAGGCGGGTCACGCTGCTCCTCCGGCACATTGGGGTGTGAAGGTCATTCCGCAGGGCTTCGAGCTTAGGAAAAATAAATATCCTGACGTGAGAGCATTAAAGAACGGCTTCAAGTTGATCATGTCGAACATGGCTACGCAGAATGGTGGTCGGCGATAACAAGCAAGGAGGAAGGAGCTAAAGTGACAAACGACATTTTAGGGGATATTGAGCTGGACAACGAAGGACCGCAAACAGAATCACCAGAATAGCACAGCATAGCGCAAAGGATGAGCGCGAAACTGGTTGTATCACTACTCTCGTCGGCAGAAATTACCGAACAAAAGCTGAGATTTACTGATCAGACACACTCGCCGCCACTTTCGCGGGTTTGTCATCACCATGCATTGCATTCATTGTATTGCCTGGTCATACCTGGTGCATGCACAAAGAGTATTGATTACGCTCTATGGGCCACCTTTTGGTGACACTCGGTCAGCTGCCATTCACCTCTCGCAAATGTGCATCAACATTTTTCGACGGCGCAGGCACATGGTCACACCACACCGTAGGTATGTAAAGTACGTAAAGTACGTACATACCTTGTTGCTCGTGGCGATGAGCGGACATAGCGGAAGAAGCTGATCGATCTGTGGTCGGTGGTTGTCTCAGTACTGTAAGGCACATGTACTGTAGGCTTGTCCTTGGGCTTGGGTATTCCGATAACTTGCCGATGCCTGCAACATGACGTGCCCATCCAGCTACAAAGGCCTTCTCGACTTCAACAGAATAAAATACATGTACTGTGATAATGATAATAACAATCATCCGCCCACCCATAGTCTTGGTTTCCGACAACATCCCCTAACCCTTGGACGTGACTCCCCGTGGCCTTCCGTGCCGCAACTATACGCGGATCCGTGGCGTCAACGTCAGTACCTTATGTAGCTCACGCAATATGTGGGGCCTGCAAGTTGCTTTGTTGGACTTAGATTCCCGCCCTGTGGATGATGGAATGTAATCAATGTATGGTGGTGAGAGAAGACTTTCGATGTGTTTCCCTTGTAGTCTCTACGAACCTAAGAACCTGGTGCGTGCAGACTATGGCCCCATATTCAGACGTCATTGAATTCATCGCTGGTGATGTGATGTGTAAGCTACCTTACCTACTAAGGTTGTACTCCGTAGTCAAGCGAGGTGTATAGATTAGATATATGTATATGTATATATATAAGATCGAGAGAGAGAGAAGTTCCCTAGAGGTTCACTTCCATATCTTCAACTGCTACTTTGACTACTAAGCCACTCATATATAATAGACATCGAGTCTTCTTGTTCTTCGACTGCTCTTCCGAGTGATCCAGCATCAACAGCAAGCCTCCATCCCTACCAGATCATCCACAATGGTCTCCTTCACCGTCTACAAAGGCGCCGAAAATGGCAAAGTCCACAAAGTGACCACCACGAGAGGCGCTCTTGTAGAAGACCAAGTCCTCGTCAAAGTCACCGCCTCGGGTCTCTGCGGCACAGATCTCCACTACCGCCACACAGACATGGGGCTTGGACACGAAGGTAAGTAACAGTAGTAGTAGCAATCTCACAGCAACTCCTCGTATTTCAGTCTTCTAACATGGTGTGAATGTGATTAGGCGTCGGAGTTGTAGAGGAATTGGGTCCTCAAGCCACCTACTTGAAGAAAGGCGATCGCGTCGGATGGGGATATCTACACGACAGCTGTGGGCATTGCCAGGAATGTCTGAAAGGTACTGAGACGTACTGCAAAGAAAGGGCTATGTACGCCACCGCGAACACGGACCAGGGATCGTTCGCGAGCCATGGTGTGTGGAAGGAGTCTTTCTTGTTCAAGATTCCGGATGAGATCAGTGATGAGGCTGCTGCTCCTCTTATGGTGAGTTGGTACAGTGATATACTGGTGGTTTTTTTTCTTGGTCATCACAAATTGCTGACATGCTTTCTTTCCAGTGCGGTGGTGCTACTGTCTTCAATTCTCTTCATGCATACAATGTCCAGCCTACCGAGACAGTGGGTATCATGGGTGTTGGAGGTCTCGGCCATCTTGCCATTCAGTTCGCTGCTGCGATGGGTACCAGGGTCGTCGTCCTCTCTGGAACGGACAGGAAGAGGGACGAAGCCATGAAGCTCGGAGCTCACGAATTCATCGCAATCAAAGACGCCAAAGAGATTAAGCCCGTCAAGCCAATTGACCGCCTGCTGGTCACAACTTCTGCTCCACCAGATTGGGCCAAGGTTGTGCCCACGCTCGCACCTGGTGCTACCATTCACCCTCTCTCGTTCGTTGACGAAGGCGACTTCAAGATTCCATACATGGATATGCTAGTATCAGGCCTGACTGTTCAGGGGTCGATCGTGTCTTCTCGCTACGTGCAGCAGAGAATGCTCGCGTTCGCGGCTTTGCACAAGATTGAGCCGATCATGGAGAAGTATCCCATGAACGAGCAGTCTATCAATGACGTCATGGACAGGTTGGACCAGGGCAAGATTCGCTACCGTGGTGTCTTTGTGCCAGAGCAGTAGACTGTTGCTGGTGGTTCCTCCTAGTGGCTGTGGATTCGAAAGCAAATGTTGCTTGGATCCTATGGAATTTGTGTACTCATAGAATACATTGAGCGTTCGCCGTTAAAATCATAATGAGTTGATGAATTGGACGTTGATCTTGTCTCCATTCTTCTAGCTCAAGGTCCCTTCCAGGAGGCACGTTCAAAGACCCGAAAGAGATTGTCCAGCATTTGACTCGTAATGATATGTTGGTGCAGGTCCTAGATAAAGTGGCCAGGTACTTCGCTGTACAGGACCGTTCCCAAACCTGGTCCAGAGGTGGCTGAAGGGTACATGCAGCTTACTCGAGCAGCTCTGCTGGGTATTCGAATGTCTTCTGCAGGTGGCCTTTGAAGGTATCACTATCGGGCTCAGGGAAACCAGATGGGTTCTTCATCTCTGGGGGGTTGGTCTCGATCTCTATGGTGACCTACAACCTTCATCAGTAAGAGCGCTCTGGACTGCACGGTATTGAGCTGCCTGTACCTCTTCGTCCAGGGAGGAGAAGTCCAATCCAATGCATGGCGTCATAGGCATCTCTTGGGGCGGTTCGTCACTCACCGGTCCATCATTGACAAGACCCACGTCCATCATGGCTTGGAAGACACCGTCTTTGACGCGGTCCTCGCGATACAGCTTCCGTACCTGGCCGAAGAAGAGGTCGTAGAGCTCTTTGCCTTTGGCAGCATCTGCAGAAGCATGAAAGCTGGGCTTGTTGCCTTTTTTCGTAGACGCCAGAAGAGTAAATTGAGAGACTGAGATGTACTGTCAGGAAGGAGTGTCCCTCTCACCTTGACGGGACCCATGTGATGTTCTGCTTACCACACAGGACTTCGCCATTGACCTCCTGCACGTTCTTCTTCCACTTGCCACCACCCTGCTCGTCATCCCACAACTTCACCTTGAGCACTTTGGCAGCCATGGATTCGACTTCTTTGGCAGTATCATCTTTAGCGATGGCTGCCAGTACCAGCAGGCCTTTCCCAATAGTCGATATGAGCTGACCATCGACAGTTACAGAAGCAGACTTGACCCGCTGAATTACGGCTTTGTTGCTGGTCAGCTAACATTTTGAATCATTATCACAGATGGTCCTGCGTGCGAATCGTTGGGCGGGTCTCACTCTTCATGGTGGTAGGCTGGTAGCCAGTCTCTGCGCCTTGTCTTCCAAATTACAAGCAGCCGGGGTCAGACGCACAACACTACCCTGGGAGTAATGATTCCTGATTCGGCCGTGTGCACCTGGAACAGGACAAGTATCATAAGTATGCGCTGCAAATAAATAATGATTTGTACAGGCTGAGTCCGGTAGAAATCACCAAACAAGGCGCGGACGGGATGGGAGTGGGCAATGGAGTGATATCGTGCAGCGTGGCAAGCTCTAGACCCTCGTTGCGAGTGCAGGGCCAGGAATCTTAAAGGATACCATGAAGAGTGAAATGCAGATGCTTTGGCGATGGCGGTAGGGCCCGAAAGACTGTCGGCAGGCTAGAGTACAAGTATTGGCACAGGCGGCAATCCATGTCACGCTATGCCGTTTTAGCTCTAGCGCGACCGACAGACAGACCGTCTTGCTTCACCATGCTGGACAAACAGGAGAACCGAGACCAAACACCTCATCGCCTCGCTTTCCCAACCACCCCCTTCCCACCGCTCTCTCACCTGCACCTGCGCACCACCGCCTGCACCTCCGCCGACCGCAATTCATTCGTCCATGCTCCCGCGCATGTCGTTCTCCGCGCACTCCACCGACCAACCGACCTTCCTCACTGCATCCACCAATCCTGCGCTAAGCAGAGCCACGACCACCGATCCGAGCTGAGTGAGCCATTCAGAGCCAAACCCAGAGCCGGAGCCGGAGCCAGAGCTGTCTCGCGCCGCCTTTCTACCTATAACACCACCACTACACTCCGTCGCGTGCCCGCGCGCATTCACAACCACACCCTCCCCTACGCGGCGTCCTCTCCCTCGCCTTCGCCATGGCGCAACGAAAGCTGCAGCAGGAAATCGACAAGGCACGCATATCCCTGGTGCCTACGAGCCTGACGTGTCCGCTAACGGCAGCTTTAGGAGTTCAAGAAAGTGGCCGAAGGAGTGCAGCTGTTCGAGAGCATCTACGAAAAGCTCACTCAATCGACAAATTCGTCGCAGAAGGAGAAGCTGGAGGACTCGCTCAAGAAGGAGATCAAGAAGCTACAGCGGAGTAGAGACAAGATCAAGGGCTGGGCGAGTCAAAATGATATCAAGGACAAGAAACCGCTGCAAGATCAGCGGAAGCTCATCGAGACGGTATATCCACCCTGCGTGGTCTCGCGTGCATCTACGTGCCATGGCGACTAACACGTGTCTCTAGCAAATGGAAAAGTTCAAAGCCGTCGAGAAGGAGATGAAGACGAAGGCTTTCTCGAAGGAGGGCCTTAATGCGGCCGCCAAGCTAGATCCCAAGGAAAAAGAGAAGAACGACGTGTGCAACTTCTTGCAGGAAATGCTGGACGAGCTGGAACGCCAAATAGAAGCGCTGGAAGCCGAGGCCGAATCGCTACAGGCGGGCCTGAAGAAGGGCAAGAAAGACTCGGGCAAATCTGATCGCACGGCTGCGCTTGAGTCGAGAGTGGAAACGCACAAGTGGCATATCAGCAAATTGGAGCTGTTACTCCGGTCTGTCGAGAACGATGGTATTGGACCAGAGGAGGTCAAGGAACTGGAGACGGACATCAAGTACTACGTGGAAACAAATCAGGAAATGGACTTCATGGAAGACGAAGGCCTGTACGATGCGCTCAATCTCGAAGAGGAAGAAGGTTTGTATGGCATGCCCACAGAAAATGACAAAGTGTCCAGCCAGGATACTCAGAGCATACAAGACGAGCCTCCAGATGCAGAAGATGGATCACAACCAAAGAGGCCAGCGACGAAATCCAAATCCATATCGGAAACCACGACAAGACGGCCTAGTGTGCAGCTCAAGTCGACATCACAACCTCTGCCTCCACTGGCGACATTACAAAGTACCCCGAGCAACTCGAATAGCAAGGCGGCAGAATCAATGAAGCCAGCGCCCTTGCCGACGATACCCACAGGCCAACCTTTGAAATATGCTTCCGCTGCCGCCGCTGCAGCAGCGAGCGATAGGAACGGTGTTGGGATAGCACCGCTGCCTCCGCCACCAGGAGGAATGAGGACCAGCGCAGCATCATCACCAGCTGTAACGGCAGCACAACCGGTAGCGCCTTCGCCTGCCAAGCCTGCAGAACCTTTGCCCTCAAAAGTGCCCGAACAGCCTGCGAGACAACCTGTACCTGAGCCAAAGGTAGTCGAAGCAGAACCAGTCTCATCATCGCAGGCATCGAAGGTGTCGTCTATCAAACCCTCACCGCAAGTTTCAAAGGCGCAACCCACACCAGAGGCGCCTTTGTCGAAGATTCCACAGCCGCCGAGCCCAGATTCTGGCATCTCTGGTCTTGCTTTATCACGAGGTGAAGTGGAGGATGAGGAGGAAGAGTCGGTCTACCACTTGCCGTCATCGCTAGCCGATCTTCTGGAGTCATTTGAAGAGACTAAGCAGCGAGCAAAGTCCGATCAAGCGTTTGACCCGGATATGCTCAATGCTTCGCGATTGAATTGTCCCACGCCAATGGACGCTGAGAGTCCGAACCACTATAGGCCGCAAAATCCATACGCCTACACGCCACCGCACTATCCTCAAGAACCTCTTGGGATATTTGACGACCACAGACTGTATAGCCGCATAGATCAGGATTCTCTTTTCTATGCATTCTATTATCGCCAAGGCACATACCAACAATACCTTGCAGCTAAGGCGCTGAAAGGCCAAAGCTGGCGGTTCCACAAGCAATATCAAACATGGTTCCAGCGTCACGAGGAACCGAAGAACATCACCGAAGAATTTGAGCAGGGCACGTATCGATTTTTCGACTACGAGTCCACTTGGTAAGAGGCCAGATGCGTCGGATGATGTAGGAGTCTTTACTAACGCACCTTCGCAGGATGAATAGAAGAAAAGCGGATTTCAAGTTCGCTTACAAGTTCTTAGAGGACGATATCTGAACAACGCACTCACTGCCGTTGATCAGCATATCCGTTCTCTCCTTTGGAAGTATCACAGTAGCTCCCAACTCCACGCTCCTCTTGGAGCAATACAGAAGGAACCAAACACCGTCACCGTCTGGTGACCACTTTTGAGCACTTGTTTTGAGACATTTCTCCGTCCTCGGTAGTGGCGCTGCTACTGTTCAGTGTTCCGCTTTTCACATTGCTGACAACCACAGACGCTACAACTGACGAAGCACAGCTCTAGTAGGCCGTCAATGGAAGGGTCCCAGGCGATGCAAGGCAATCGACGCTTGATGCTGCGCACTCGCTACCACAAACTTCCGCGGCATTGCGACAACGTGTCCGTGCCAGGTGGTGTAAGCGCCTGTGCCCCCACCAAGGCTGCTGACAGCCTTAGTTAGTCTCGGTATAGGACTTCATGTCAACACCTTAGTGCCCTATCGTCAGCGCCTGCACGGCTATCTTGCGAACCAGGGCAGGCCACCAGGCATTTGGTATACAGAGATCGCATGTTACTCACCTCAACTTGGCGTCTTGACACCAAGAGCCTACAGGTGTCGATTCTGCACTTCTCCTTCAGCCTTGCTGCAGGAGTGCCTTAGGCAAATTGCTCTGCGTTTGACAGCTGATCTGTATGGCAACTCCTATCAATATACAGTCCTCTTCGAACTCTGCATTTCCGCATCTGTGAGTCACATTGCTTCTTAGGTGGCCGAAGCCCGCGACTTGTACAATTGCGACGCATCAGTACCCGGGTGTCGTAATCGATGAAAACCCAGCGAAGTCCCACAAGCTCAGCCCAATGCACAGCGAGATACCGTGGGGCTCTGAAGAGTGGGCGGCACCCTGCTCGATGATCATATCTTCCAGCTGTTCAATGGCACCTTCTCCGTTCTATGGCTCCCCTCCATCGCCAAGCCAGCAATAACTATAATCCAGTCTCTCTTCCTTCTTCTTCGACCAGATCCTAATAGGTTCCGTGAGTTGCAGCTTCACAGGCCCGACGACGCCCCTTCCCTCCAATTTTCTTTTTCACTTTTGATGCTGGTGGAGCAACAACACTCCAGAATCGAAATACTGCTGTCTCATACTGTACCCCCGAATGCACTTACGCCGCGAGACTAAAGGCAACCATTACGCTGCCAAGCACACGCCTGGTCTCGTGAGTATGACTGACTGTGGCTGGCCAGCATGTCATCGTCAAGTCAATTGTGGATTTCAAAGAGGAGGGATTAGATGGTTGATCATGTAAGTGAAGTGCATAAGGGGCTCCTATCCCGAAGCAAGAGAGCTTCAGTTGATGAGCAGAATTCCTCGTCTAGACGACCTATTTCTACTGCTGGTGGTCAGCAGCAAGGGAGTAGAAGCTACAATAGCAAGATAATGGTGAATTGACAGAAAACCCACATTAGTACTATATCTATATCAGTATGGTACAGCTCGTTCATTTGGCTGCTCGCACTCCTTTCCCAATCTACGAACGAACGCTCGCACCTTCCTCCTCTTACAACATTATCAGCATATACATACCAGGTATACAACCTTCATCTCATCATTCCTCATCAATCTCGCTCCAATGTGGTGTAGTGGCTATCATATCCGATTCTCATCCAAGTACTCGGTTGACCAGGGTTCGGTAGGTCGATCCGTCCTCGAAAGAGGGAGATTGTTCGAATCCAGCAACTTGACTGACCAACCCTCTGTTCCAGATTCCCTGTATTGGAAATGTCCAGCATTCCCTCTCTTGACTTTTTGTCCTTCTCACTCACTTATATTTACGATTCCACATAACGACAGTTCGAAACCTCTATGCTTTCATTTTTCTCACTGTTTTTTCTTCGTTCTGGAGAAGGGTCCCATCAACTCTCACCAGACATTCTCAAAATGTCTGCTACACTCGGATCCTCGGCTAACCACTTTCTCTCCTGTTGGTCAGCAAATCGCAATAGCATATCAACTCTCTGATCAGTCAAGCTCGTCAACTCTTGCCTGAGCTCGCTTCCGATCTGCGTCAAAGCTGCCGCATGTCCAGCATGAGGTCTCTGGCCTTGGAGAATGTTCTGTCGACTTGATGCCCATCTCAGAGCAGCTTGTGCTTGTAGGTAAGCCTTCTGTGCCCGGAAACGTTTGGTCGCTGCGTCGAATAAGATTCTATCACATCGTCAGCTATGTGGCATCTTCGCAATCTAGGAATCTGACTATGCGGAAATAGACTGGATATAATATACCTTCGCAGTTGCGTCTTGGCGAGTTCTTCGTCCCCTTCTTTTGTTGTCGTTGTACTCGGAACATTGCAGGGAAAACCTTGTTGGAGAAGTTGATAGCATTCTGCTACACAGTGTCGCAGCACTTGGTAGCCCTCTTCGTTGTAGTCCTCTTCAGGAGGGACGATTCGAATGGAAGACATATAACGTTGTACATTGCGGAAATCTGTCATGAGCTCCGAAACTCGCATTGCTCGAGCCGTGTTGACTGTGGCAGTTCAGTGGGTGTCAGTGTGGGCACCATCGTCATGATGCTGTGGGAGACGATGATGCTGAGAACTCACGTCCATCTGCCATTGTGTAAAGCGAAGAGGACTGTAAAGTGAAAGTGATCATCATCGAGAACGTCGGTGCTATGCGGCGATATGGGAATGGTCCCGTCCGAATTTTGTATCTGGTATGGATGTGGCAACGCAGCCCTACCGTAGGGCGGTAGAATCTTATATGGAGACATTGCTACATCTAGACTCAGCGCGCGCATATGGCTTGGTTGTCCTCCTGGACGTTATTTTCGAGGGGTCAATATCGTTGTGGCTTGCCGGCATGTCCTTCGCTACAAGTTCGGACAGGAAAACATCGTGTGATCAACAGCTGCATTTCGATGCTCTCGCTAGAGTCGGCGTGCCCTCGAGTCTCCATGAGCACCAGGTCGAAGAGGAGGTGTACTTGCATACCGCTAGCACGGCGACGTCAAGAATGATGCGGTCGAGCTCTTAGCTTAGAGCGCCATACATGATAAGGTCATTGGACAGCGGACCAGTATGATCATGAAGCCCATGCAACCTCAATCAAGCCATCACGATGTTCAGGCGGAATCGTTGACGAGATGTAGCGGACCACTTGAATAAGGTGCGGCTCTGCGAACGCAAGACCCATTCACGCATCATCGCTCTATGCTGGCATGATGCCCTGCTAAATGCGAGTACGTGCGTTAATAGACCTATCAAAGGCAGAGCGAGGGATTGGTGGGCGTTAAGAGAAGATGTGGCATGCACTGCGGTCTATGGCTGTAAGCCGCGGAGCCAGCCGCTGCGCGATCGAATCGCGAATTTTTATGGTTCCATGAGGTTCATTGTATGGTGAAGTCGATATAGTACAGCGCCTCAAGTGCAGTTGCTTCTGCAAAAGGTGTACCGAAGCTCGTGTGCACATGCCGCAGCCACGCAGCGCCCAGTTCGCCAAGACGCGAGGTCTGGCGAATGATGTTCGAACTGTCGAATCCTTAGCGCGGAATGGCTGTCGGACGTAGGCGAAGCAATGTCATATTGCATCGACGACTTCTAATAGCATATCTTTACAGCCGCCTTTGGTGGTATCTTGATCGTAGCACTGCATAATGCCAGGAACAGGGTGAAAATGCCACATAGCCTAGTCCTTCTCCGCTATGGCCTGCAGGCGTTCATCGATCTCTTCCTCTGTGAGTGGACGGAATGCCTTCTCAGTGCCCTCCTTGCCGTCTTTTCTTGGGCCTCCAACAATACCGATCTCCAGCTCGCCCTTCTTGAAATCGACACTGAGCACAGTGCTTAGCGTGGATATGGCGAGCTCCACGACTTCATCCCAGCTGCCATCGGCATGTTCCTTGTTCTTCAGCTTCTTCTCGAGGAAATTTAGCGCTTCTTGAGCTTTGGGCCCGGATGCAGTCGCCTTGTAACCGACATAGTACCCGGCAGGATCGCACTTGTATAGCTGGGGACCGTACTCCTCGTCGACGGAGATGAGTGTCATTGCAACACCCAGCGGTCTCATGTATGCCTATGGCGGTTGTCAGAACTTGTCCCAGCAGGATTGGACTGTGTCAACTTACGCGCTGTGTGTAGACTTGCGAGATATTAGCGACGCGCTTCGCCAGCACGTCACAGGGCATCTCGTAGCCATTCTTGTATCGAAACTCTGCTGCCTCGCCTCTTGCACGGCTCACCGAAGCGCGAGCATCTGCTATTGAGCCAGTCATGACGCATCCGACTGACGGCGACAGCTTGTAGACATGTGACACGGATGCTGGATCGATGAGCTTGTCCTGTGTATATCCACTTGATCAGCCACCACTTTCTCACTTTCTCCAACCTGAGCTCTGCTGTTGTTGTGAGGAGCGCGCAACATACCGGCACCTTCTTCTGCGAGATGACAACGGCACAATCCTTTCCTCGTACGCCGACGGATGTGATGTTGGCTGCGGTGATGGCCTTGAATGCGTATTCTGTATTCGCGGCCCATCAGCAATTGTGCTTTACATGTCTGTCAAGTGCGGGGAGAGGTATGTCGAACGCACCGACTTGGTAGAGACGGCCCTGGTCACTGAAAATGGTAATGTGTCGGTCGTATCCCGCGCTTCCTGCAATGAGGACAGAGTGTCAGTACATCTCCATCCATATGGCCATAACAGGAGACAAACCAGACATGACGCCGGTGGTTTGCGGAGGTCTTCGTTAGAGGATGGTGGATGCGCTGTTCGAAGGCTGTACTCGGATGTATCGAATCGGGTCGAGATATGGGCCAACGGTGAGATGGTAGTGGTGGTGGCGCTGCTGGTGGTGGTGGTGGTGGTGGTGGTGCAGTATGGCGATGGCGATGAGTATCCCGGAGCTGTTGGACGGGATATAGACAGCTCCAGGTGGAAGCAGGCGTGACGCGTCTGTGTGCCTGAGGCAGGAACGACAACGCAAAACTCCATATTCAGAGCATCACAAATTCCAATATTCATTTCCGCTTCACTCTTCCCATTCACTACTAACGATCCCACCATGGCAGCTCCGCCGGTTGTCACCGCCTCTGCGCCTCGCGTACCAGCCTGGAAGCGATTGGGCCTGAAACTCAAGTTTGCTCAAGACAACCCGCCGGAAGCAGCTATACCTGAGAAGACCCATACTCTAGCCAAAAACCCGTCGATTCATGCCGATCGTGAAGCATTCATTAAGCCGCAGAAGCGCAACCTAGAAGGCCAGCAAGCGGAGGTCCCAATCAAGCGTGCCAAAGTGGAACTTGCGAAGCCAGTGAGCCAGTCGAAATCCAAACCTTTCCCAGGAAGTGCCCCCAAAACCCGTACTGCTGGCCAGCAGGTCTGGAGCGAGGAAGAACGCTCGAGTCTACCGGCACCGACTGGTGTTTTCAAAGCTCCTGGACAGGTAGCGAAGCGCATAGTCTTCGGCGACGACGACGACGGCGAGGAGTAAGTTGCCATTCATCTTACGGCTATTGCTTGTGCATGAGGAGCATGTGGTCTTCGTGCTGTGGGCGGTGAACAGACGTGATCCAAATTCTGCATATACCCAGAAGCTGACATTACATCAGCATTTCTCACCCTCTGCAAAGTGTACTGTCACCTCAAAGGCAAACCCGGCCAGGGTCTCTTCGGAAATCGGTCTCGTTCACTCCGGAAACAAAGCAGGAAGACACGTTCTCGGCACAATCTCTGATCGAAGCCTGGGAAGCTGGAGAAGACCGCGCCGAGGCTGTTACGAAGATCTCTACAGAGCCGCCAGCATCAGTATCGAAAGTGTCCAAGGAGCCCAAGGCGAGGAAGGAAAAGAAGAAGAAGCAGGCCAAAGCATCTTCCGATGCTCGTGGCGAAGATTGCAAAGTCGATGAAGATAACAAATTCAACAGCGAAGAAGTACCCAGCTACGTCAAATATCTTGAGCAATTCTCCCAAGATAAAACAAACTGGAAATTTAACAAGAATCGTCAGGCCGATCTGTTCCGCAATCTTTTCGACGTGGACCGCATACCCTCGAGATACAACCCTGCCCTTGTCCAGTACGTCTCCAGTACGCAAGGCCAGGCACGGCGGCGCATAGCTGAACAGGCGGAAGAGGTCCTGAAGGCAATCTGGGCCCGTGAGAACGAAGACATCGATCTGATGTCGCTGGACACGCCCGAAGCTCGTCGTGCAGCTTATTACGAGGCGCTCCAAGCCTCCATCGATCGATATGAGCAATCTGGAGCTGGGAGAACTGAGTACGGGGATCAACAACTCAAAGAGATTCTGCGTGAGCACGAGAAAGGCAAGCGAGCAGAAGAGATGCTCTCAAAGGCACTGGGAGGCGAAATATGGCCGGAAGAGACAAGCACGCCAGCAGCGATGACGAACGTTTCCGCCACTACACCATCAACCTCAACATCATTGACAATCCCGCGGGCTACAAGAGTCATCGAGACTCAGAGAATTGAACGAGGACAGGTCATGACCAGAGAGATTGACCTCACCAATAACAAGACGTCAGAGACGAAGCGCAAACGCAACCGGAAGTCGCGAACAGATGTTTCCTCCTCCTCCTCCTCCTCATCGGATTCATCGTCAGACAGTTCCGACGACAGTTCCGACGACAGTTCCGACGACGATAGTAGTGATGCCTCACCTGCATCGAAGAAAAAGCACCCGGCTCCACCAAAGAAGACTAAAGTCGAACCAAGTATGCCTCCCCTTTTCGACGCAGACGTCTTGGACAAGAAATTCGGCAAAGAAAGCAGAAACTCATAACAGTTTCGTCGCACCCAAACGAAAAGGACGACACAAGGGACAAACGAGGGCACTCAAATATACGCATGGTAACAAAGTGAAGGACGAGAGTGACAGCGAGTAGATGAGACAGACAAGGTAGAGCTGCATCAATACAGAACCCATGTCATTTCTGTATTCACACACACCGACATGTTCGTCTCAAGAAATGCATATTTCTACTTGCTGTGACTCCCAATAAATTTACACATTTCTCATTGGACTTAAAAAAAACTTATGGACTTTCCCTACGGCTCTCTGTACTTTCGCTTCGTGAAGCAAAAGAGCACGACATTATACACGTCAAAAAGTCAATCCTCATGCAACTCCATGCCGTACCTGTGTGAAAGAGGGCCAGAGATCTCTGCCCACCCCAAGTTTTGTTCTGCAGATCCCAAGGGACAACGCCGCCATAATGATGGTCAAAATGGAGTGAAAGATTCTCATTCGACTTTTCCCCAATAGTTCCGAATGCAAATCATTTGTCGCATCTATCGACCTCCTAGTGCAGTGTAGTATGACTCTGATGTGCCTTCCAGCTATGTACAAAATTGACAACCAGTGAGATATTCGTCATTACCTGATCTCGCGTTGACACAGTCACACATATCCAGCATGCCTCGTCGTGCATGGGAACGATCATGTTCTGTAATACAAGTCCATGACTTTGTCCACGGTATCGATCGAGGCTCTCTGACCCTGTGACCAGTGATGCAGATAGCTTGGGGGCTGGTCTTTCGCAAAATTAGGTATCATTAAAATCGCCGTCTCCACGGTCTCCACCGAGGTGGGGGCTCTAAATAAGGGCGGGCGATATGGCAGTTTATCAATCATAGCCGGCGCCGCGATGCCACGGACTAGGACTGGCATTGCCTTGGGCGCGATTCATCTGCTGCCCACTGTGTGGGCTGGCAGTCGCACTGCGGTCGTACGGTGGCAAATGTCTCGCACTGTTGTTGTTACTGGTAGTGTAGGTCGGGGCGATTGGGCTGCGAGGAGGCTGTGCGTAGCCGTAGCCACCAGCCTCGCCTTCTTTCCGGCTAGCACTACCGCCAGACCAGCTGTCGTCGTCATCCTCGATGCGGGCGCCGCTCTTGCTGGTGTAGCCGTGCTTGTCCTCTCCCCGAGCAGTAGCCCCTAGCGCATCGAGCTCGGTGTTGATCGCGGTCTGCGACTTGATGAAGCTGCCACGATCGTCACGCATTGGCTGATAGCGTGTGTCTGGGTTCTTGGCAGTGATTGCAATAATCGAGGCCACCAGTACAATAATCAACAGGATCAGGGAGAAGGCGGCATTGTAGACGAAGAAGATGACACCCATGCCACCGGTAACGATACCCTGCGAGTTATGTTAGCAAAACCCATGGGCGATGGGCTGAATGGATATAACGTACTGGCTGTCCGAATACGTCAGAGAAGACGAGCAGGAATATGGCGCTCAAGAAGTTGATTACGCAGATTGCGATGTTGAAAGCGTTGGTCTTCTTGTCCATGTATGGTCGAAGGACACAGACGATAATGAGCCAAAAGGCCTCGATGATGACAAGAGCGACTGCCTGGACGGCACCATTGCTTTGCACGAGAGCGATGAAGAGACCCTTGATCAAGATGTAGATCAGGAATGGCACGATGAAGAAGTATGCGGTGGCCTTGAACTGAACGTATAGAAAGCCCCATTTGTTCAGCGAGACTGGGTCCGAGTAGAGGATGTAGGCAGGGTTCTTGTGCATCGCAATGCTACGGCGAGCCAGACGGATAACCTTGCTAGATGCCCAGGCGAGGATGGCAAGCATGCTGAAAATTGTGAAGACGGCCAGGACGACAATGGCTGCGGAGTCCTTTTGGGTGAATTCCCAGAAGCAGAGCACGACCATTTGTGGGTATCCGATGAGCACGATGCGGAACAAAATGCCCTTCAAAACAGTAGTCCACCCATTTCGGAAGTCCTGGAACTTCTCACCCTTCATGCGGCCGCCTCGGACTAGCAATTCGCACACTCCTTTGAAAATGCAGACTCCAAGGACCACGAAGATAACGAAGGCGAGGAAGAAGACATAGCCTGTCATGAAAATATTGGTAGACTCGATGCCCGCACGGAAGCCCACACGCTGAATGCCCCTAACAGTGACAGTAGTGGACGTGTCAGTGAAGGCAGAATCGGCGTTGGAGCGCTTGAGAATCGAGTTGTGCAATTGCGTGGCGGCGCGCGAGGCAAGCTGAGCATACTCCTGTAAGCTACGTTTCTCGACACGCACAGAGACAGAGCTCAGATTCGACAAGACCGTTGATGCAGTGCCGCCGGTCGCACGCTGGTACCAAGTGGCCAAAGTTTGCACGAAGCCGACTGAGATGATACCCATGCTCCACTGAAAGTTCTGGGTCCATGAAGCGACAATGGGCGGCAGAGAGACAGCGGACATGCCGATGAAGGCCTGGGCTTGGAAATATCCGAATAGCGCCATGGCGTTCGCGGCTACGTGCGCAGCGGTGTTCGAGTGGCCTAGTCCGGATGTAATGGCAGACGCAACCAGCGCTAAACCAGCCAGGACTGCCACTGTCCATGCTACACCTTTCTGATCCACCGTCTTTCCATTTGATAGTTCTGCCTCAACGCAAGCTGCGGATGTGGCAGTGTCTGTCTGATTGAAGTACACCTGCACTCGCGCATCCAAATCAGGCACGGTATATGCGATGCCAGGAACTTGTGCCAATGCGCTCGCAGGAATCTCCGCGTTACTATTCAGTGTGATCTGTCCAGCGTTCATGGGACATAGACCTTGCAGATCGGAGTCGCAAGGATTAATTGTCGTCTTGTACACCTGCAGACCATATGCCAGAACCAGCAGTTCGATCGTGACATTACCAACGATACTGCTGACACCGACTACGTCAAAGGCCAGACTGCGGTTTTGGGGGGTGAAGATGACATCGAAGAGCGTGGCGCTGAACTTGCTGTCGGCCTGGCAAGGGTTCAGGGAAGTACTCGTCAGCATACGCTCGTTGTTGACGGCATATGTGGCGGGCGTGAGGGCCAGCAGGCCGGTGATTAAAGATGCTATTGACGGCCTCATGCTGGCGGTGGTGCTGTGAGGGGTCGGTGAGTGGTGGTGGTGGACGGTATTATGGTGTGGTGGTGGTGGTGGTCGCAGTGTCGAAGTCTGCGCCGGAATGCCCGGGGGCGATGAGCGAGTGTTGGCGCCGTCAGACGACCGACGTCGAAGCAACCGGCGGTGGTGGTGATGGCGACGACGATGATGGTGAGGTCAGTCGTGCGCTCCTGCAAGCTGGAGGCCGGGGCGGATCGTGGTTGCTGCAGTGAGGCAATAATGGAAGCGAGAGACGTGAGGAAACAGACAACAATGGTGGTAGCGGAGGGTGGGTGTGGCAAGTCGAGGCAGGAGAAGCGTGGCTGCTGCGAATTTGGTTGGCCCAGAAGTTCCTTCCCGAGCGGCTAACTCAGATAGTTCTACTTCTACCCGGATGACGATGACGACTCGGGTTGTGCCGCCGCGACTGCCTTTCCGAAGAAACGAGCGTGTGGGAGACGGAGAGCACTCAGTGTTGTTGTTGTTGTTGTCGTCGTCGGGTGTGGTGAATGAAGCTGATGAGCAGCAGATGATTATTCTGCACAACGCTTACTACTGCACTACTGTACTACACTACTCTACACCACATGTATGTACCTGTGCGGATCCTTCCGTCGTATTGCATCGTGTCAATGAGGCTGAGCACCGCTCCAGGAACCACGAGTTTTGCCCTGCGCCCTCGTGATTCGCTCGCTCGCCCCGGCCGCCCCTGGCAGAACATGGTCCTTGTGCGGCCAAGGAAGAAGAATGGAAGGCGCGACGATCTGGCATGCAGTATTTTTGTGGAGAGATGAAGATGCGCGCTGGAGTGGATACCCCTTCTTCTTATTTATAGACAACAGCCGAGCAGTGAGCACCCCAAATTACTTACCTCTTAGAACTCATAAAGTACCTTATAAGATACATAGAGCAAGTGTGTTCTGTTCACTGCTACACTACTCCTACCATCATCACCACATCGCCAGCAAAGCAAGCACTTAACCATGCAATTTCCATCATCACCGTGTGCTAGAACTAGAGCTACATTTTATGCCTGAAACAAACACGAAGTCGTGTGGACCTAGAATGCTTGGCCTTAGAAAGACGACGCGTACATTACTACCTTACTACATGTACCTGACCTACCACTACGGTCTACCTGAACAATAAAAGGTATTATGGAGAACACTGACTCGGGGAGTACATATACGTCACCGCGTCACTACGAAGTACACGCCCGGATGAGAGATGCGACTCAAAACAAAACTGTCACTGTCTCGAAAGCCGACATATATAGGGCTGTAGTCGTATGATGAAGTCAACTTGAAAATCATGATACATGTCATACCTTAGCTGCTGAAGAATGAGGCGGAGAGGGAGGAGTACAAGAATTCCCGAAAAGTCTCTCAGACTTCCTTCGTCAATATTACTGTCCTCCGTACATGTATGACATGAAGACAAAGCGATTTATACTATCGGAACCATGGCGCTTCAAAAAGCTGCTGCCATGCGCAAATTTACGCTATCTCTGCTTCTGGAGATGGTTCTACTGGACTTTCATGCCTCCAGGTGTACTTCTTGGCTGTGTCCGCGGCGAGGCTGCGGGGAAATCAGCTCGGCGACCGCTCGTGAAGTACCGTGCCACGCTCTCTGACGAATGCCTGATCTCCGCCTATCTGCGTGAGCCTCACCATCTATCGAGCGTAAAAGAGAGATCCTTGGTATTTCGCTGACGGGCTATCATGACAGTCTCGTGCTCGTGCGACAAGGTAGAAGACGCGCTTCGAGACAACACAAAGTCACCCCTAGGCGAACTCGGTCTGACCGCCATGAAGGCCAATAAGACAATCCCGTCTAGACGATCGTGTTCCAACGAGCCGGAGACAGTGGGCAGAGATGCTCTTTTCAGGCAACCAGGATTCTATGTCGAGAGCTGGGCCATCACTTGAATCTCCAAAGGTCTCTTGCCATGTTACCGTATACCTGGAGTGAGCAAGCAACCGTTTGCTGTCTTCTGTGTGCTCATTGAAGGGACATCTCCACAGACGAAAGGATAAGCACCTCGCCGAGGAAGCAATAGCTTGAAGTCTCTGCCCAAAATTGGTCAAATGAGCCATCAGCAAGATGAGGTTGGCATCGGCGTGGTGTGAGGTGACGTGCAACATGGTTGAACGTCAAGAGGTCGTTGTGGGCGCAACATGCCGTCAGTGTGGGATCAAATGTACCGGCGCGCGACAAGGCCAATTCAAACGTCCTTTTACCGCCATCACTCTTCCTCACTTTCTTCTTCCTCATCATCTGCCGCCATGGCAAGCGCAAGCTGCTTTTCCATATCATCATCCTCATCTTCACCAGCCACGAGGGCTCCACCGACACTCGGCCTATGAGCTTGTGCTGGAGAAGGTAGCTCAAGGTGCTCATCGATATCGGCATCGTCGTCCTCGAGGACCGCCTCGAGAACCAGCTCACCATCGTCATCGCCGTTCTCAAGCACAAGTTCGCTTTGGTCCTGCTCATCTTCAACATCGCTACCATCGCCGAAGTCAAATTCGTACTCTTGAATCTCCTCCTCCACGCCTTTCTCTGGGGCAGGAGAGGCCAAGCCTGGACTGCTGGCGGCAGATGCCAGACTGATTGGACCAGTGCTGAGTGCGCCATTGAGCGCCCATGCCATGGCTCCTGTAGCTCTCGGAGGCTTCTCTGTCACTGGTGTCTCGTTCTCCAGGATGAGTTCGCCTGAATCGTCTATGGATGGTTTGCGAATCGAGGCCTTGCGGTCCACGCGCACCTTTGGAATGTCCGGCTTCGCTTTCGAGGTGTTGGACTTTGCAGTGGGCGGTGTAGTTGCTGGCTCTTGACCTGCCTTGACACGCTTCGTACTCGACTTATCCACGTTGGTTTTGCGCTTGACGGGAGCCTTCGTTTTCGCAGCAGGCTTGGCTGCACGGGCGCCAGGCGTGCTGCGTGCAACAGGCTGCACTACAGGTGTTCCCAAAGTGCTACGGACAGGCTCTACAACTGGGTGACTGGATTCCTGCTTCTCCAACTCTGCTTTCAAGAAATGGCGATAGTCGAAAGGGTTCGACGCATCTGGGGGCGAGTCCTCGTCGTCATCTCCAAATAAGTCATCCTCGCCCGCCAACTCAGAGAGGTGGGGATGCATCTGCTCCAGCTTGGCAGCATCGCTTTGTCCAGGTGTACTGATCAGATTGAAGGTGTGTACCCCTTCCAGCCTCTCCAGCACCATTTCTTTGACCTGTCCTTCTCCTCTCTCCACGAGCACGAAAGTCCCCACATCTTGCCCATATTCCCCGCGATAAGTGTATCGTCCGCTTTCTGCTTCCAGCAAGAGCTCATTTCCGTTGGGACCATGGCCTATGGATGCTTTCACATCCTCCGTTGGTTTCAAGGCAGGTTTGTGGTTGTATCGTACACTGGCAAAGTGCGTTGCGTCTGAAGGCTTTGTGATGCTAGCGCCTAAGCGTATCGGAAATGCCGCTTGCGACTTCCCACTCAGATCGATGAGACCATGCACTGCCGCCATGGTGTCGTGTACGGTGTGCGGACACACTGCTGCAACAAAGTAGTGAGTGTGGAATGGGCGCAGGTCGTAAGGTATTGAATTGTCACATGATGCCAGTTTGCGCAACACGAGATTCTTTGTTCACAAGAGAGCGTACCTTGGGAAACGAGACGGAACATGGAACCATGTCCGTCCGCGGCGCTGAATCACGGTTCTGGGCGCGATGCCGAAGACGGTCCGGAACGCCACATAGATCTACCTCTAATACGGAGTAGGTACGGAGTAGTCTAATTGGGACCCACACCTTGATCTGTCACAATTACCTTACTGGCATCACTACCTTACCTACTCAGGTATCACTCTGCACCTGGTAGTTTCTGCTCAGTCGGAATAAGACATATGATGGAATACACAGCCAAAATTCTCAACGTACATTCTGTTGTCTCGTACAGTCATTCAATCATATAGGCTACCTAGCTAGCTAGGCCAATCACTCAGTACATCATTCATGTATGCATCATCAATAACTTTCTCTCAACCAAAAACCAAAGCTCTAACCTCGATGGATTCTCGGCCTGGCCAGTCTGGCTTCGTCCTGGGGTCCACAAACGCAGAATGGGGTGTTCGAGCACCATCCTTACTGTCATAGCATTGCAGTAGAATGCGTTCATCATTCTTCATTCCACTCCAATAGTACCACTGTCCATTGGGAGTGTATTTCACGCCAGCCGTCTCGCCAGTCCTGTGAGGATATCGGTGCTCGACAGCTACGATATCTTCATCCGGTACAGTCCTCGAATCAGCAAAGGCGAGTGGTGACGCGACAACAGGACCGTTCAATGGCCTCCAGACATTGATCAGGCGAACTCGATCGTTCTTCAACGCTTCCGCCTCGTCGCCCATGTGATAATCAACACGCATGTTCGCGGACTTCGTCGTCTGATCGATATGAGCCCTGTTGACGGGTGCTCGCTTTGCGTTCGGATCACTTCTGCGAACAGTGTGATCAAATATGAAGATTCTCTTTGCGCCTGGCACTTTGTCCAGCAGGAGATTCTCGACTTCAGGATAGTATGTCTTCTCAATCTTCTCGTCGTTATTGAAATCTTCATTCTCCATACCGCTTGTTACGTCCTGTAACACTCCGAAACCTCTTTCGTTCATATTGAACTCATGCTCTCTGCCTCTAATGTCGTGCAGAGTGATATCGTGGCTATCTTCTCCATAATTGCGCTGAGGCAGACCTGCTGGAGGTGTTTCGATGTAGTTGAATGGTACGCCGCCGTCTGCAGGTGGAGCGTAGAATACGAGGGTCGAATGTGCTTCGCCACGAGGAACTGAAACTTCGTCTGTGACGCCAAACTTCTGCTTGGTCTGCGTTGTTTGGGTGGACATGGTCGTCGTTGTAGCGCTGTGGATGGCTGTGAAGCTATAGGCTGTTGGTAAGTCCTTCGAGATGAGCGTGTAATGCGTCAAGTAGTTGCATGAACTGGTTACTCCTCACGAAGGCTCGAGCACACATATATACCTACATGTACCTTACTGATCAAGCTACTAGTACTGTCGCATTTCTAATCGAAGTACATGCAGCAAGACTGATGATTTGACACAATGCCGAAGCACACGTCATGCCTTGTTGCCGGCGAGAGGATGTGCGCCAGATGCGGAGATACATGGTACCTCGCACCATGCGCTCTCCAATCATTTCTTTGTTGCTTATAGATCATCATCTGTTGCGTGCTCACTGCTCAAGCATAGCAACATTATTCTCTGTCAGAAGCATCGTTTGCATGTCTGGTCGGTAATCCCGTCCGCCTTTTCGGGCACGTGCACATATATCTCACGAACTGCCGAGTCCCGACACAGCTGCTGTGGCTGAAGAGCGCTTGATGACGATGTTAAATTGGGCGGGCATTCTACATGTAGTCTTCGATCTGAACCCGACTGGCTTGCCCATTAGAACGGTGTAAAAAGGTATAGAACTAGGTGATGAACCTCCACGCATGTATCGCACTCCCGCGTTTGCATGCTCTCTCACTGTCTCCCACACACACGGTCTCTCTTCCTCTCTATCTCCTCTTCTCACTTTCTGTCTCTCATATGCTTTCATCATTCGTCTCGTTATATCGTCCTGGAGAAAACGCTACGCTGAACGCTGCACGACAAATATGCCCACTTCAATACCACTCGTCGGATCCTGTCCTGACGGGTATTGGTTCTTGAGCACGCCTTCCACAAGGTGGCCCACGAGCTCTGTTGCCGTGGAAGCCCTTTCGATGTATTGGTTACTGCTCTTCCTCAGCGCCTCCTGCGTGGCACGAGTAACTGTCTCCTTGATTCGAGGATATTCTTGTCTCGGCCACCAATCCTTCGCCCACGCTGCTCGTCCGATTCGCACGCAGGCTTTTGATGCATGCACGGTCGCATAGCTGCCTTGCTTTCGTTGTGCTAAGCGCGCGCACAGCGTTTGCATGGACCGCTGCATTTGATCAAACTCATCCATATCTTTCGTCGCTGCCATGGTCCCAAGGTCCTGGCTGAGGCTCCAAGACAAGCCATGGATTACCTGGGTCGTTCGAAGCAGAGGGTCAAGAATCGGGCTTAGATATTCCCTCATGAATGTCTCGGCGCCAGTGCGTGTGGGATAGATAAAGACGAGAGTGCCTCCAGTGGGCGACAGTTCCACTAGCCTATCGACAAGAAGCTAATGCCCCTCTGTCAGTCTTTGCTGTTGGAATTTCAGGATTGACTTTAGCTTACTGAAGGTCCGCTCGGACTGAACAAGTTTTTGAACTCGTTCGACGAAGATGGTGGAATATACCGCTCCACGACGGCCAGGTTCACTGTCGAAGGGGGTACGACAGGTCGCGGCGATCGTGGCAGGGCGGATGGATCATCTTGGTAGTCTGAAATAGGCACCGCGCTGGCAAATATCTTTTGCGTGAAGTAGTCATGTCCAGATTGCATGCCAGGAGTGCTTGGAGGCGAGGTGGGTATGTCTGGCAGGTTGAATTTGCCAGGTATCGCGTGAAAGACATTGATCCATGTAGGTGGAATAGAGGGCGTAACCGCTCCTATCCGCTCAAGGATGGTGTTGTAAATATGCCCGCTGTCAGAAGGCACAGGAAGTGCATGTGAGAGGACGCGAAGAGGATTGTTAGGGATAGCAGCGCTGCGTATGTTGTCCACTAACATGATAAGTACAATGACGACCGGCACCGTCTGTTCTCTGCTTACCTAGTACCTCAAGTGCGCCATCTATCCAGGCGATCGACTCTAGGGTCTGTTAGTCTGAGTTCTGATCAACAACTTGCAAGATACGTGCCTTCATTCGAATCAGACCCCACGTTCGAATCTGATGACACAGCCACAGTCCTTTCGCCGCCATTTCGAACCGCTGCAATGGAACTGCCCTGGGCTGGAAGATCAGGAAGGTGAGGGGACCGCGAGTCCCCAGGAGCATCTGACAAGTGCTTCAAAGTGGTTGCGCGCCATGACGGCTCGGCATCAGCTGGCGGCGTGAGAGTAGCAACATCATGTCGATACGGCGTTTGTATCAGGCCCGGATGGAGTCTTGGTTTCGTCGGCATTGATGGTACGAGATCCAGAGTTTGCATGGCACTGGCGACATTTGAGTCGAGGAGTGTGGCGTCTCCGTCCGCTGTTGTGAGATCGAGAGCACCGTTGTCAGGCGTGGTGTCATGGAAACTGAGGCTGCGAAAGCGGTCGGGGTGAGGAGCGCCGATGCCCAGCAGTTCAAACGAGAGACGAAGACCGCTCGCGGGTCTCGCACGCGGCGGGCGGCGAGGCGAGGGGACGGGGGCTAGCGCTCCACCCAGTAGACTGAACATGTCCGGCGGGAGGACATGGGCATCAGCGGTAGCAGTAGTGGCAGTAGTAGCAACAGAAGGTGATCTCGCTGAACGAGGCACTGCGGCCGGAGACGGCTCTGCCGGCAGCATGTGACTGTCCAATGTTTGCTCTGCTGGAGTGATCGCGGCAGGTGACGGGAACCCATACTGGCTCACGGCAGGCGTGGCCATGGACCTGCTGCAGCGCGATCGCGGTGCTGCTGGGTGGGGTGGGCGTGCTGCGCGACACTCCGAGTCCACAAGCGAGTCGTAGTAGCAGCAGCAGTAGGAGGAGGTAGTGGTAAGGTCAGGTCAGGTAGGTAGTCAGACAGTAGCAGTACAGACCTTGGAACTACCTTACCTTACCTTAGTGCGCGGAGTGCCACGAGCCAATGACAGAGAGAGAGTGTGGTAGTGAGAGTCTGAGTCTCTGGGAGACAGCTGATGAGACACTCATCAGACTCAAGTTCTCAACTGTCAGGCAGACACAGAACCGGGCTCACAGGCCAGGCGTAGTTAGAAGTTCTGGTTCTACGGTGTTTTGCAAAGTCCAGAGTCCAGAGTCCAGAGTCCAGAGTCCAGACCGGCCCATTCCCATATTCACGCTCGCCGCGCCCTGACCTCTACTTTATGTCCTCCCCGCCGCGACAGATGGTTGGACCACTGCATCGTGTCGTAGCCTCGTAGCCCTCTCGCAGCCGAGCTCTGTCGTCTCAGCGCAGCACTACAGAGTACACGGATCCTGATGATCCTGTTCTGTGCTTGATCCACGAGGCTGACACCGCACAAGATACCTGTTCCTCGTCGCAGACTCGCAGCCGGCGGACGCCTCCTGCCTCCCTGCCGTCGTTTGGCCGTACGCCTTGCTGCTACATACACGTCGTTCTATCTATTCTCGTGGCCTCGCAAAGTCTGACAAGCTGGCGGCCTCAAAGGAAGCTGCTCCACTGCTCCCGCCTTGGAATCAGACTAAACCTCCAGACTTTGCCATATTCGAGGATTCCAGCGGAGTCAGCTCCTGCCGACCGTGCTAGTCTCTGGATCGCTGATGAGATACACACATGCTTGCTGCAAAATCACGCGCCCGTTTCGATTTGAGCACATTCACGCCGCCTGGACAAACGACCGCAGTCTCGCCAGCGAATATCCTGGGTCTGGATATGCACATTGCACACCATTCCTGCAGGTGCTCAGAGCTTGTCAGACCATTTCGTGCAAGTCGGCTGGTTGGTCCGCGGCACGCAACACACCTATCGAACTCCTCATCACCGAAATTGTCCGCTTGTGGGTAGTACAGTTGACTACAGTATCGTGTCGACTCTCTCTGCCGCGAGGGGCGGCCAGCGTGAATAGGATTTCAAGTAGCACGCGGCATTAAGCTAATGCACCTGTGTGACTCCAAGAGGCATCCAGAAAGCCGTCCAACTCGAGATCAGCGTCAAACTCGTGCGGGCATGCTGCAAACTCCGCTATGCTTGAAGAAGACGACCTTGCGAGGATTCGGTAGTCGGAAGTTCAGCTCCTGTTTAGACCTATACCGGGACCATCGTAGGGCGTTGTACTCGAAGTTCTAGATCACAGCGGCATATCGGCCGCGTTTCCTTGCTGCTACCATTAGGTACTGCTGGAAAGTCGGCCTTCACTCTCATTCACACCGTCTGGAGTTCCGTGGACTCTACTAGAAACCCAGCGGGACAACGAGGCACATCGCGTTCCCGCTCAAAGTTGCTGGCCTTACCGACAAGGATGGTGACTCCGCAGCCTCTTGATT
The DNA here is from genome assembly GCA_000504405.2 of Mycosphaerella sp. Ston1. NCBI lineage: Eukaryota > Fungi > Ascomycota > Dothideomycetes > Mycosphaerellales > Mycosphaerellaceae > Mycosphaerella > Mycosphaerella sp. Ston1. The sequence goes on from AWYF02002864.1 coordinate 118,073, forward strand.
GCGCTCAAGTCCCGTTCTTTGTGTTAAGTTACTGCTCGATGATTCTGCCTTGGTCTCACCTTGTCTCGAAATCTGAGGCAGAGAAAGGACAGAGACGGCATTTGTCTAAGATAGCAATAGCTCTGTACTTACTAAAGCTTAACATGCCGAATGCTCAACCAGCATGTATCCAGGTTGAACGCATATTTACCATGTGCCAGTACTACCGCTGGCAGTGTCATCACTGCCGCGCTGACAACGACGTTGTAGTACGCTGCAAGACCAACCACCAACGCCAGCGCAGAGATCCATGCATAAGGAAGTCAACTCTGCCCTTGCCTGCCGATGCACCAAAGCTAGAGTGCCAGCATTGCTTACAACGTCGGCCATCAGGAGCTCAAGCATCAGTCGAGCGGATGCCTGAACAGCAGACTCTCGACACAAGCTTCCGAAGGCTTTCACTACAGCATCTCCTCGGATCACCACCGCCACCGTCACCACCACCCACAGCTCATGCTTTGCGTATTCAGTATCCTTTGGAAAACGACATTTTCTGGCTAAATCCTGCCTTGCGGTTACCTAATTCTGCGGAGAAGCTTGGTGAGTACAACGCGAATCGTAGCAAGGTACTTGCCAACGCCAACCAGGGAAGAGGCGAACAGCACGATAGGGAGGATGCAGAGAGACCCACCAGCTGGGAAGACTCTTGGTCGCAGCTTCGGGAGACGGTGGAAAGGGTGTAGATGAAGATCTTCGTTGGGGGTCTCTCTACGCATGACAAGAAGCAAGATCTTAGGGAGCTCGTTGCACTGTGCTAAGTAAGGTAGTGGCTTCCTGTTACGCTTCCGGTTTCATATGCCAACTGAGTATTTCGGCACATCTGAGAGGACTACCTTAGATGATGGCTTGCTGGGTTGTCGGAGGATCTCGAAAGTGATCAGCATTGGGTTTGATTAAGTCTTGAACTGAAACCCTTCAAATTAGGTGGAATCAGGTTCCGACTCTGACTTCTCATTTGCATTTCAATTTTCCGCTTTCTTCTGCCGCCGTCTTGTGACAAACACGCTCGTACGCTACATGTATGCTCCATTTCCCACTGGGCGCTGCCACACTACAGCATACTATGGGACGGTCTTGATGACTACATCAGTGGTCGGCCCAAGATTACCCTGCTTAAACACGTCGAAGGCAGAATCTCAAATGTTGACCGTGTAGTCGCGCGCGTGGCGCGTCTTGACTGTGGGAATAGACGACGACTACATGTAACAAGTAATGTTGTAGACACTGCTGAGTGTTCTGTCCACCTCTCCTGCCCTTTCCCACGTTGCCCGTTGGCTTACTCACCTAGCACGCAATCCAGCCACTCGCCGAGATGTCTTCACTTTCACGGACAGCCCGTCGGCGTGTACGAGACCCCCTTCCAGTTTCCAAGAGCTTCGAAGTCCAACACCCTGAGCATGCCCATAGGCACGGTGTTCGCCTTGCCTGTCCTACTTGGGTACGAGCATTGGCATTATTGACCTCGAGTGATAGAGAAACTGGCGACTGAAGTTGGGCGAACTCTTTACGCAGGGCAGAGACCAAGCAGATGCTCCAATGCACCAAGCAACGCTGTACAGACCCACACGATGAGAATCATCACAGTGCTGTGATGGCACAGGCCGCAGTGTCATATCTGTCAGGCTTTAAGGCAATACACACGAGCAGACTTTTTGCCGACCGCGTACTTTCCCTCTTATACATGTACCTATCGTTTTTGGGCATTGCACACGCGCTCATCGCAGGCTATACTACGGACAGTAGTGGAATTCGGCGCTGATACCATATCATCTGATCAGATTTCGTGTTGCAAGAAACAGTAGCGACAGAGCTCTGCCAATCCCGACCAAAGCACTACGGAAGCTAAACGCGCATTCGGACTATTGATATGCCACTTTGGCTTACCAGTGGCATGCCAAAGCCTGCAGCCATTGTCTACGCGAACTATATTCAGTTCCACACCAGACTGAGCGCTCATTCCACCAAGAGAATGGACAAAAACACCCGGGAACTAGTGGAAGTTTTCTCGATGCCGACGCTATGGAAAGTGTCGAACCATTCTTTTCCACGCCTTCTACACGGAAGCCCAAGGCATTGGTGAGGTCAAATGGGCGCACCAGTGGAAGTCCGAAGTCTGTGGTGCCTGCCAACGAAAAACACTGGTCGAACGACTGCGAACGCCGCGTGTCAACCGCCGCAGTATGACTAGAGTCTGGTAAGTGTAAGACAACGACAATAATGCGGTGCGCCAAAGGCCCCACTTGACTGTTATCTATGCCGACTTCGGAGCAGTTTCATCAGGTTCAAGATTGTTTTCTTGAGGTATCAGTATAGCCTGACAGAAGGAGTACGGTTCCTAGAAGTAAAGACCTGAAGCCATGCCACTTCCTCTACTGCCAAAACTCCATATTGCGGCCAGACAACTTGGCTGCGAGCTAGCGCTACAGAGGGAAGGCATATACCTCAAATCCCAGCCAAACCCTCCAGCAAGAAAGAATCTGGCTTCTGACTGGTATAGAAGTTGCGGGCGCGAGCGGTAGGACGATTGTCAAGCATTTGAAGGATCGGAGCGACTAGGACTCGGGAGTACTAATGGAAGTTAGTTGAATACTACTACTGACTATATTCTTCTTCTTCTGCTTTACTGTATTAATGGGATAGGCAATTGGGCTCGAGTAAAGCACCGTAGCTAGCAGATGTATTCTAGAGCTACTTATACATGTATTCAATGAGTCTCTCTAAAAATCTGAGTCTCAAAGAAAGGCGATCATAGTCGAGTAAAGTACTATAGTCGATAGATATATTCTAGAGAAACAAGATTTCTAGAACACCTCGCCTACGCTTCGCCTTTCTCTTGTCCGCCTTATTGCGTATCGTGTTCAACACGAGCTGTACGCTGATGTAGTCCTTCTCCTTGGGCCGCTCTTTGGCTGTCCACGGACCCCGTGCGACCTGAACGTATCCCAGCATGGAAAGCGCGCACTCTGGCACGCCTGCAGCCCCAAGAGCGCCCATGTCGCAGCAGGCCTAATCGTCCAGCAGTCAAGTTTGATCAGCGCATTCCTTGAGGCGAGCGAATCGAGCTTATCGCGTAGCTAGGACGGGAGATGCTAAGTGATAGTCGATGCCAGGCTGTCCGCGCTAGGGAGTCTCTCTAGAATACTAAGTTATAGAAAAAGGCGATTAGGCTCGAGTAAAGCACTATAGCTAATAGATATATTCTAGAGCTACAGGCGATTAGGCTCTAGTAGAGTACTATAGTCGATAGATATATCCTAGAGAAACAAGATTTAATATGTCCTACGGGCTTGCCCGTTAGTAGCACGGAACGTCGGCTAATCTTGCCGACGTA